>OX467309.1:20032500-20199382 GCA_950108535.1 Agriphila straminella
TGCAACGTCTCCGCGATATTTCTGGTCTTTCATTAAATCAAAGTCATCTACAAACAGCATCCCAGCACATATGACACTTAATGATGACATATCAACTGACGCTGAGGCAATCTGTAACATGTTTAACGACTATTTTTACTCGGTGTTTGAATGTCATAGCCAAAATAATAGCGGTGAGTCCTCTACAAGCAGCAAATATACATCCTCGGTTGATATCTCCTCTATTGTGATCACTCAGCAGGCTATAGCTAAGTCATTTGAACAACTTGACATAAATAAAGGTTTCGATGAAATTCATCCCATTATAGTTCGTAAGTTGTGCAAGGAGTTATCAGTACCATTAACCATTATATATACGAAATCTATTACCGAAGGTCACTTCCCGAATTCGTAGAAGAAGGCGCTGGTGACCCCTGTACCTAAAGGTGGTGACAAACATGACGTGAAGCAGTACAGGCCCATCTCAAAGCTATGCATATTCGCAAAAGATTTTGAAAAAATTGTCACATCTTTTTTAACAGCTAAATTTCGTTATACATTTGCTGAGCAGCATGGTTTTTTCAAAGGTCGGAGTGTTTGGTCACTTACACAGACTTGCTGTTGAACTCTTTAGACGATGGATGTCAGGTGGACGCTGTGTATACTGACTTCTCGAAAGCATTTGATAAAATTAATCATTCTCTACTAATTAAAAAGCTTTCGAGAGTTGGTATACATGGTGATCTTCTGAGATGGGTAACGTCTTACATCAGCAATCGTTGTCAAGCAGTCGCGCAGGTCGCGCTTAAGGGATACCGATCTAGATTTTTGAACATTCCGTCGGGCGTTCCTCAAGGGTCACACTTAGGCCCTTTTCTTTTGTCTCTATACATTAACGATATTAGTTCATGTTTCGTTAATTCACATCATCTGCTATACGCAGATGACACAAAAATTTATCGGATTATTTAGAGCACTAATGATTGTGAGATGTACAGCAAGATCTGCGTAGCTTTGAATGTTATTGCAAGGATAATTGTCTACCATTGAATTTAGAAAAATTTATTAGTTTTAATCGTAAAAATAACCCTCTTAAGTTCAACTATAGCATATCGGGTCGTAGTGTTAATCGTGTAGACTCTATTCGTGACTTAAAAGTCACGATGGATTCAAAATTAAATTTTAATCAGCATGTTGACAAAATAGTGTCTAAAGCATTTAAGCAGCTGGGAATGATCCTCCGTCTCGGAATACCTTTTACTAAGGGTCGCACTCTTATAATACTATATAATGCATTCGTCCGCAGTGTTTTGGAATTTAGAAGTGTAGTATGGAGTCCCCAGTACATAGTTCACAAAGACAGATTAGAACGAGTACAAAAGAAAGAAGCCCGTCTTACTCTAAAGAGCCCTGCTATAAGAGCTCATAGTAATAAGGCCCCAGATTTAATGTAGCTAGCAACATCTTTCGTTGTAAATCGGTATCAGTATCAGCATTGTGCACCCCGTCAAAGAGTAAAATAATATATGACCCCGGTGATAATTTCGGTGATGGTTCAACTGTACAAATACAAAATCTTTATTTTGCTTGTAAACATGGTATACAATTGTGGTAATTTAAACAATAGTAAGTAGCCAAACATGTTTAGCCAATAATAGGCATGCAAAAATATTTCTTAAAAACTATTAAACGGACAATAATAAATTATAATTACGGCATTTTATAGAAAAAAATATATTTGAATATTGATTGATAATAAAGTAACAAATTAGTGCTTAGTATTTAAAAATTCTTTTATGTCATAAAAAGTGTACGTTAGAAGCCATTTATGCAGGTGCGTTTTGAATCGACTTATGTTCAGTTCCTTTATATCGTTCGGTATGTTATTGTATATGTCGGAATAGGGTCAGACATCAGAAGCAAAAATGCTGTACTCAGTGACAGTCCGAGTGGTTAGACAACGGTCCGTGCACCAAGACGCATCCAACAGAAATGCGTGCCGAGTGAGAGCTGCGGCCGCTTTTATAGGCAAGAGTGGGGATATCCCCGCTCGACCGGTCGCACCGCAAGCCCGTTCGAGGCGATGACGTCAGGGCGCACGTGCCATGCCGCTAGCGAGTCATAACGCCGCCGTCTTTTCACGCCGCGCCGTCACGGCCATTCTGACAATCGCTCGTCCTAGAGCGAAGAGTTTCACTCTGCTAAAGGAACAGACACAGTTTAATTGTAAAATCTAACTACTTTTCGTAATAGAAACGACATCTTTAATTATAACCTGGACTAGACCGTCACCCCACAACAAAGGGTCGAGGTCCCTACAGCAGACTATGACTATTGCTGGACTAGACCGTCACCCACAAAAGCGGGTGAGGTCCCTACAGCAGACTACGACTATTGCTGGACTAGACCGTCACCCACAAAAGCGGGTGATGTCCCTACAGCAGACTACGACTATTGCTGGACTAGACCGTCACCCACAAAAGCGGGTGAGGTCCCTACAGCAGACTATGACTATTGCTGGACTTGACCGTCACCCACAAAAGCAGGTGAGGTCCCTACAGCAGACTATGACTATTACTGGACTAGACCGTCACCCACAAAAGCAGGTGAGGTCCCTACAGCAGGCAGGTGAATGCTGCTGCTCCATATTTAAAGGATTGGAAGCGGCCTGTTCTGAAGTGGGTGGAGTGGATTTGCATCCCACGTCTGAAGTCGGAATAGGGTCAGACATCAGAAGCAAAAATGCTGTACTCAGTGACAGTCCGAGTGGTTAGACAACGGTCCGTGCACCAAGGCGCATCCAACAGAAATGCGTGCGCTGAGTGAGCGCTGCGGCCGCTTTTATAGGCAAGAGTGGGGATATCCCCGCTCGACCGGTCGCACCGCAAGCCCGTTCGAGGCGATGACGTCAGGGCGCACGTGCCATGCCGCTAGCGAGTCATAACGCCGTCTTTTCACGCCGCGCCGTCATATATTTTTATGCACTTACATAAACAGCTTTTTCTAAACTGGTCCGTACTCGACATTTCTTGCGGTACCAATCTATTGCCGTTTCTAGTGTTTCTAGGATAAATATCGCATGCTCTTGTGAAAAGTAACATATTTTGTTTAACAAATGAACATAATTATGCGGTCGCTCGGTCTTCCCTTTCGGTTCCCTACAGAAGAATTGTTTCAACAGGCCAAAGTTCGTTCTGTCCGCAAGCTCTACGTTATGCTAACACTGTGACGATTCCACTGCAAAATAGTTCCCCATACGCCTTTAATAAGCAAAAGAGTCCTTCAGTACAAAACAGCAATAGCTCATTCAACTTTCGCTGAGCGCCACTTTAACTATTCAGCTTCACGTCTTTACAATAAAATACGGCTATTAAACAAAAACCTTACACGATATAACATTAGAAAATTTAAAGAAACATTAATCAATTGGCTGGATGAATTTAATTACGACAACTCTGCTATACATATTAAAAGACTAGAATCTATTCAGAAGAGATTTATTAGCAGATTATGTGGTAAATTTGGATTGAAGCAGACACATAAAAAAATAGTGACATATGAAAATAGAATAAATAAATTTAAATTAGACACAATAGAAAAAAGACATAAAATTGCAGACTTTCTTACATTATATAAAATTGTACATTCTCAATTAGATACAACAATCCTGGGCCAGCTTTCACTTAGGACACCTAAAAAATCTATCCGAAGACAGCATTTGTTCTCGACAAATTTCTCCTCAAATCATGTTACACGGTTCAGTCCGATACCCTGAATGTGCACCCTGTACAATAATCTTCATAAGGATTTAGATATTTTTATTACAGTTTGTTTAAATTTAAGAAGGAAATAATGTCATTGCTAACTAACTCTTAAATGTATTGTAATAATATTGCAATGTAACCATGTGTGTAGTCAAATGTTGTGCATAGATGTAATAGATATACAAATTTAACATGATTATAAGTTCATTTCTTTTTTGTAAAAATTATAATTTGTATATTGTTTCTGTGCCAAATAAATAAATATAAAATAAAACTTAGAAGAACTGATTAATGAAATGACTAGATTATCTTAGACAGTTGATTTTATGATATGGGTATACTTTTTATTGCACCTCACTCACCAACCCCAACCAATATTTTTTTACACACGCATAAATACACATACAAACGCACAGCCATACACACACACACACATACACACACAAATAAAATAATACAATGTAAAAACCTTTTCTCTATAGCAATAAGCATAAAGAAATTAATGTTTAAAAAAACACTATTGTTGAAATTGTTATTATTTGAAGAGCCTGTCTCTTGTAACACAGGGTAACCTTATATGAGAGCAGTTCATATTTTGCTTTGTTATGTGTTTTCCTGAATAAACTGATTTTTATTTATTTATTTATTTCAAAGATATAAAGCGATGTCAACGTTAATAACTGAAGTCGTGGAAACAGAGGACGACATGATATTCGTGGAGGAACTCCGCATATAGCTCTAATGCATTTTTTTTGAGTAATTTTCGCTCTGTTAGCGTGTGTACTATTTCCCCATATCAATAACCCGTAACGCAATATGGAACCTACATAATTATGCATGATAAGTTGTTAACGCAGTTTTTACATCTGTCACAGATCTGACTTGTTTTAATGCATAAACAAACCTATTAACTCTACCACAAAGATTATCGATGTGTGCTTTCCAACTCAGCTCCTGGGGGCTCACCATCAGCAAATAAGAAACCGTTCAGTTTAAAAGCAGGCCTTAAACAGGACTGCTTAAGGCCTGCTTTCATACTAACCGTTGAGGTCATAAGTACGAAAAAGTAAGGCAGTTCAATATAAGCCCTGCTCTAAGAGCTCATAGTAAGGCCCATGATCAATTGTAAGTCCTAGGAATTTTGTTTGCTTAACTTCGGCGATTTTAATGTCTACGTAGTGAATGTCAAGATTAACATTTTGCGTTTATTAAATTGTATAAAATTAGTTTTAGTCATGTTCACTTTCAGATTTAGGCTGGTATTATAGAATCAAACTCAGATCTCTGCTTGAGTACGGTTAGAAAGGGATGGCGCTATATGCGATGAATAGCACCATTCCTTTCTAACTGTACTCAAGCAGAGATTTGAATTTGAGTTTGATTCTATAATACGAGCCTATGTATGTCAAGCCATCTAATTAATTTTTCAATATTATTATTTATGTCATATTCATTGTCATTTATAGTATTATTAGATCTTACTACAATGGATATGTCATCCGCAAAAGCAATACAACTTTGATTTGTAATGTCAACAATGTTAATATTAATATACAGTAGAAACAAAATAGGACCCAGTACGCTACCCTGTGGTACACCGTGAACATTCATACTGTAACCCGATGAATGTGCTACATATTACGACGTTGCGATACGTCGTAATATGTAGCACCGATTGGTACGTAAATGGAGATTCCTTGCAACTAATTACAAACAGCGATACCAAGTCGTCACATTTATCGGGCTTCATAAACTTGACCAACCTTTCTCAATTTAATTGGTGTAAAAACTCAAATGGGCGTATACTCGACTTGGTATTAAGTAATGGTAGGTGTAATGTTATTAATGCACTCTCACCTCTCACTAATGAAGATATTCATCATAAAGCAATCGAAGTATCTTTTTCATTACCTTTTACCGCCAGCAAGCGAGTGTAAACGACTAAAATATATTTATCATGCTGCTGACTTTGAGGCCATGAGTGAGGCATTATTAAGTGTAGACTGGACAAACGAACTAAGCAATTTGAACACTGAACAATCCACTACTTACTTTTATAACGTTTTTAGTGAACTAATGAATAAATTTATTCCTAAAAAGTTAGTCGCTTCACACTCTAAGTTTCCACCATGGTACTCACGACAGTTAGTTAAATTAATCCGTAAGAAATTAAAAGTTCATGCCAAATGGAAAAAATATGGAAATGACTGCGATTATCAATTTTCTTAAAACTACATAATAGAGAAAATCAACTAGAAAGGCAGTGTTATAAAAATTATATACCGTTTTCTGAGGAAAAGATTGCAACGTCTCCGCGATATTTCTGGTCTTTCATTAAATCAAAGTCATCTACAAACAGCATCCCAGCACATATGACACTTAATGATGACATATCAACTGACGCTGAGGCAATCTGTAACATGTTTAACGACTATTTTTACTCGGTGTTTGAATGTCATAGCCAAAATAATAGCGGTGAGTCCTCTACAAGCAGCAAATATACATCCTCGGTTGATATCTCCTCTATTGTGATCACTCAGCAGGCTATAGCTAAGTCATTTGAACAACTTGACATAAATAAAGGTTTCGATGAAATTCATCCCATTATAGTTCGTAAGTTGTGCAAGGAGTTATCAGTACCATTAACCATTATATATACGAAATCTATTACCGAAGGTCACTTCCCGAATTCGTAGAAGAAGGCGCTGGTGACCCCTGTACCTAAAGGTGGTGACAAACATGACGTGAAGCAGTACAGGCCCATCTCAAAGCTATGCATATTCGCAAAAGATTTTGAAAAAATTGTCACATCTTTTTTAACAGCTAAATTTCGTTATACATTTGCTGAGCAGCATGGTTTTTTCAAAGGTCGGAGTGTTTGGTCACTTACACAGACTTGCTGTTGAACTCTTTAGACGATGGATGTCAGGTGGACGCTGTGTATACTGACTTCTCGAAAGCATTTGATAAAATTAATCATTCTCTACTAATTAAAAAGCTTTCGAGAGTTGGTATACATGGTGATCTTCTGAGATGGGTAACGTCTTACATCAGCAATCGTTGTCAAGCAGTCGCGCAGGTCGCGCTTAAGGGATACCGATCTAGATTTTTGAACATTCCGTCGGGCGTTCCTCAAGGGTCACACTTAGGCCCTTTTCTTTTGTCTCTATACATTAACGATATTAGTTCATGTTTCGTTAATTCACATCATCTGCTATACGCAGATGACACAAAAATTTATCGGATTATTTAGAGCACTAATGATTGTGAGATGTACAGCAAGATCTGCGTAGCTTTGAATGTTATTGCAAGGATAATTGTCTACCATTGAATTTAGAAAAATTTATTAGTTTTAATCGTAAAAATAACCCTCTTAAGTTCAACTATAGCATATCGGGTCGTAGTGTTAATCGTGTAGACTCTATTCGTGACTTAAAAGTCACGATGGATTCAAAATTAAATTTTAATCAGCATGTTGACAAAATAGTGTCTAAAGCATTTAAGCAGCTGGGAATGATCCTCCGTCTCGGAATACCTTTTACTAAGGGTCGCACTCTTATAATACTATATAATGCATTCGTCCGCAGTGTTTTGGAATTTAGAAGTGTAGTATGGAGTCCCCAGTACATAGTTCACAAAGACAGATTAGAACGAGTACAAAAGAAATTTTTAAAATCACTCGACTATCGTACTGGTTTCCGTTTTAGTGACTACGAAGAAAGTGTTAAAAGACACAATCTAGAGTCGTTAGCCTCTAGACGTCAATACCTAGACAGTGTATTTTTATAAAAGATTAATAATAATCATTATAGATTCAGCTGATCTACTACAAAAAGTTAAACTCAGAGTACCACCTCGTATATCCTCACGTTCAAAACAATCTTTTCATGTACCTTCTTGTCACACTAATTATTATGCTAGAAATGCCTTTTTCAGGCGCTCTTGCGATCTCTATAACAAACTGTTGAATGGAGTCTTTGCTAATTCGTTAAACTTGTTTAAGAAAAAAGTGGGTGAACTGTTATTCAAGTAAAGTAAAACATAAAAAAAATCCGTACATACGTGATTCCGAACGCAGCTAATCCATACAAATCTATGGACTACCACACACATACGGGATTTTTCCGTACGGAATCTTCATACATTATCGAAATTCCGTTCGGAATTCCGTAACGGGATTCCGTCTGTGTGTGGTCGGCCTTAAGGCCTAAAACGTAGTGATTACTTGCTCAGTCTCAGCTCAGTGCTCTCACTCTCAATGGCAATGGCAACACCCCCTATTTTATTTATCTAAACATATTACATATTATTGTAGTGTATGTCGGCTTCTCGCCAGGGTTTGTAGACTCGTTTGGGTGCATGGTAAAACACAGAGATTATAAACAAACTTAGAAACATTTAATTCAATGAAAATCATAAGAAAAACAATTACAATCGTTTTAGCGTCAGAATAGTTACCTCAGTCTTGTTGTGTTATATCAAAGATGGCGATCTATCCATAGGTAGGTAGGTAGATACAACGCACTCAAAGTCAACAAAAGACTTAATAGAATTTATAAATTAAATGTTTTTACAATAAATCAAACAGTTGTTGTAAATGAAAAGGAAAGCAATTTAAATATGTTCTACCTTAATAATTCACATTTACATTGGTTAATTCTATTTATTTTATTATTAAAATAACTAATTGAACTTCCACGGAAACTTGTGCAAAGGCACTCAAAACAAAACAATTAACTTTCAATGTGGTTTATAAAATGTAACAATCAAACCAAACCTATTTAGATATTCAGATATTATTTGTCAAATCGTCTTTTAATGAATTAACTTATTATTTACATTTTTAAACTTAATAAAGCTTTCTACTTCTGAAGCTATAATATAATTGCTTACTAATTAAGTAAAATAAGAATTTAAATGCGTAGAATTGACGATAACTGTAACTTAAAATTATCTAATTAAATAATTATATTAATAACATTTAAATCGTGTAACTTTAACAATGTTTTTGAATCGTCATATTTTAATTAACATTTTAGTGACTACAACAAGCTACTAGATGGCGCTAGGCGGAACGGCAACATCGCACGTGGTCAAGTACGGGGTATAACATTATTTTAATTATTATTTATTATTCCTTTTTCCTTTATTATCTATGTTTAAACGAGTTGTAAATTGTGATGTAAGGTTATTTCAATAAAGATTTTATATTTATTATTATTATTTATTTATTAGGATATAGGGTTTGAGTCAAATTCTTTGACCATTTCAGGGGTCCTTTAGTACGATGAGCATTTTGATCTAGGCCTTCTCTAGCAATGAATCTTACATCATTGGAAAGGTATTTAAATTTGAAACATTTTAATTTATGACAGCAAACGTCAACTATTAGTACTTTGAGAGTTAAATCGCTCTGAAATCAACTAAATTCTATAACATTTATAACCTAAAACCCCGAAAATACTAACTATTGATAAAAAGTATATTTACAGCAAATATTTTACATATAAAAACCTCTCTAATGATATATCATTCAATGCTAGAGGTGGGGTAGATCTACTCCCATAGACAATAAACCAGTTTTATACTTTAATAACCTTTAACTCCAAAAGTATTAACAATTGATATAAAGTATATTAACAGCAAATATTTGTCTTTAAAAGACCTTTCTAATGATATATCATTTATAGCTAGAGGGCGTGTTAATCAACGCCCTGCTGAAAAAAATCAACAAAAAAGATGACAGCCATTTTTTCCTGGTTAAAATTGATATTTTTCTTATTGTTTAATATATAAAGAACTTCAGTAAAAGAACTACATTATTTTCTTATTTTCAACACCACACAATCACTACGAAAGAAAATATCGACCTTTTAAAATTGAAATATTACCATAAATTTAATATGGAGACTGGCCGACGACATGACCACGAACTGGGGCCTTACTATGAGCTCTTATAGCAGGGCTTATATTGAACTGCCTTACTTTTTCGTACTATGACCTCAACGGTTAGTATGAATGCAGGCCTTAAGCAGTCCTCTTTAAGGCCTGCTTTTGAACTGAACGGTTTCTTATTTGCTGATGGTAAACCCCCTGACAGTAACAGACGTTGCCAAACCTAAGTTCATGGCTTGATACCAATAGAGAAGGCTATGTATCTACTCTATGCTTGGCAAAGTTGGCAACACTGTTAAAAAAAAAGAAAAGAAAAGCTGTAATTTTGTGCTTGTATTCAGTATTTCCTTAAAATATACTTTTAGCAGCATTTATTAGAATTATAATGAAGTGTTACGATTAGTTTCGGTATATGATGTGTTTCACATATAAAAATAATGTGAGATTATTGTAGTGATTCCGCATTGTCCATAAAACTAACCAATCGTTTCGTTTCATTCAATATGGCTGCCGGATTGTATTTCTCACTGTACTTTGTTTGTGGCGGTGTCAGTTTTTACAGATTTTGTGGTAATTATCCAGAAAATTGCAATGATTTGCGGATATCCAGTAACTAAATCAGTAATGTTATACGTATTAACTAGAGCGGTAGAAATTAATTTGTTTAAATTGTGATAAATATTAGATCATAAGTGATTTTCGCCAGTGTTGAAGTGAAGTGCATTTTACTCGTTAGTTTTTACACAGAAACTAAGTTTTATTACTCGCAATGTCACAACATGAGCGGTTGCGATGATTCAAACTCGCCGCATAATTTTAGTTCAACCTTACAACTTATGGTAAGTACCTACATACCTATGCATTCATAATGCGCGCCTTTGCCTACGTAAATATTTACATTAATTTTTTAAAAAACGCGTTTTTTGTATGGGAGATGGGAGTATGGGAGCCCCACTTAAATGTTTATTTTATTTTGTTTTTATTACCATTTATTATTTTATATTAATTTTAATTTTTCTCATTACTGAGGTTATTATTATTTTATTTATTTATTTATAGCCTTTATTCAGAGTTTACATTCATTATAAAAAAATTATGAGTTATTAGTACATTTTGAAATATTATTAATTGCATTACATTATTATATTAAATTCATTTAATTTCTAAATATTTTGGTTTTACCTCTGTGTGCCCTCCGGCAAAGGCCTCCTCCAAACTTTTCCACTTCTCCCTTTCTCTAGCCATTCCCATCCAATTTTTCCCTGCTATCTTTACCAAATCATCGTCCCATCTCTTCAGTGGCTTCCCTTTTCCTCTTTTCCCCTCTCTGGGGTACCAGTTGGTTACCACCTTACTCCATCTTTCGTCACCTCTTATAGTGTGGCCAGCCCATTTCCATTTAAGTGTTCTCAGTTTTACAACAACATCCTGTACTCTGGTGGCTTTCCTTATCTTGGTGTGTCTGATTTTTTCTATTTTTCGCTTGCCTAGCATGCTGCGTTCCATGGCCCGTTGGCAAGTTTGTAGTTTAGTTTGCTGAGATTTAGTTAACGCCAATGTCTGACACCCATATGTTAGGATAGGTAGGATGCTAGTATTGAAGAGCTTACCCTTAACTGATATGCTGATTTTACTGTCTTTCATTATCTCTTTGTATGACCAGTACCTATTCCATGCATGCCCTATTCGTGTCTCAATCTCTTTGCTGGATGTATTATTTGTAGCAATTATTTGGCCAAGATATGTGTATTCATCTACATAATCTATTTCAGTGTTGTTAGCTATAATTGTTTCTTTTGCTCTGTTGGTCATTGCTTTAGTTTTGGAGGTGTTCATATTTAGGCCTACTTGTTTGCTGTATGTATCGAGATCTGACAACATTTCTTGCAGTTCTTGTGAAGACTTTGCAAACAAGATAATGTCATCGGCAAATCTTAAGTTTGAGAGGTACTCACCGTTGATTTTTAGGCCATGGTCTGTCCAATCAAACTGTCTGAAGACATCTTCCAGCACTGCCGTGAAGAGCTTTGGTGAGAGAGGATCTCCTTGCCTCACACCTTTCTCTATGTTAATGGTTTCTCCCTCTCTTTCTAATTTTACTTTTGCTGTACTGCCAGTATATATGTTCTTAATGATTCTGATGTACTTGTCTTCGACTCCTTGCTTTTTCAAGGCATCCCAAATTTTATTGTGTTCTAGAGAGTCGAAAGCCTTGCAATAGTCTACAAAGCAGCAGTATAGTGGCAGCCCATATTCTCTATATTTTTCAAATATTTGCCTTACCACATGGACGTGGTTAACAACCGAGTACTTGTTTCTGAAGCCTGCCTGTTCCCTTGGTTGGTTTTCGTCCAATACTTTGGTAAGGCGGCTTAGTATAATTTTTGCAAAGATTTTGTAGATATTGGACATTAAGCTTATTGGTCTATAGTTACCGACGTCTCCCCTATCTCCCTTTTTGTGGATTAGAATTATTGTTGATGTTGTCCACTGGGTTGGTATAGTTTCTGATCTTAAGACTTTGTTGAAGAATTCCATCGAGGTTATTATTATTATTATTAAATAGGCGAGCAGTTGTTGCAACTGATAGTGCCTGTATCCTGCAATCTTTGCTTTATTTTACTTTATTTAAGTTGGTGTTTGTCTAATCTATTTTTAAATTGGTTTAAGTTGTTGGCTGAGACTATTTGTTCTGGCAAATTGTTCCACGCTTGGACAATTCACTCTGTTGCTCAAAAAGTGCCTGAGAGGGTTGTTGGATATTGTTTTTACAAGTTTGAAGCTGGGTCCTCTTAAGTAAGCGTTACTTTTCTGTATCAGCATCTTGTCAAAGTTTGGAATATCATAATGGCCATATAGTAACTTAAAAGTCTCAATCAGGTCTCGTCTCTTTCTACGATCCTTTCTTTGAACACGTTCAAGTGAGTCCATGTCTTTAACAAAGTAGGGATTCCAAACTTGAAAGGCATATTCTAAAATGGGTCTAATGAATGACTTGTATATAAGGGTAACCATATCAGGTGTAAGTATCCCAAAGGCCTTTCTGATAAGATAGACAAGACTATTGGCTTTCTTCGTGATAGTTTGTACCTATGTGGTTGGCCCACTTGAGATCTTCTGAGATAATAACACCCAAGTCGGCAACAGAAATAGTGAAGCAGTTTTTGGGTCACTGTGAGTAGCTAGCAATGCAGTGTCATCAGCTAAGTAGTAGTTGTTATGTTAGTCAATCTATACAAAACAAATTTTTTCCTTGTAGGGTAAGCATCAAAGATATATGCAGGGTGAAATGGAAATTCGACCTATTCCTTGAAAGGGGTTATACTAGAGGTCATTAGCAACAAATTAAGCCCTGTGAACCAGGGGTCGAAACTGGATGGTTACTGAGTGTAATGGTTCTTCGATTTTTGAGAAATTTTCTGACTTGTTACCTAAAACCATAAATTATGAATAAACTACTCCACTCTGAACTTTGAATTGATACTTTTCTAAGTGCTGCAAAATACACGCGCATGAAGGACTCGCGCATGTTGGGTTCCGTGCCAAAAACCGGCAAAAAAACACATATGTTGTATGGGAGCCCCACTCAATTTATATTATTGTTTTTAGTATTTGTTGTTATAGCGGCAACAGAGATACATCATCTGTGAAAATTTCAACTGTCTCGCTACCACGATTCATGAGATTCAACCTGGTGACATGCAGACAGACAGACAGACAGCGGAGTCTGGTAATAGGGTTCCGTTTATACCCTTTGGGTATGGAACCCTAAATAACAGTAAACTATTACAAATCCTGTTCGAACTGCCTACCATTGTTGCGTATGCAAGCACGGAGCCTACGACGTTTTTCGCTTACCGTCACTCACGTTGAAAGTGAGGTTTTTTTGTTTGGTTCGGTCCAAAATTCTCTTCCTCGACGACGACGCATACGTACGGGCGCTCTCACATACAAACCGCGTTTGGTACGTATAATGAGTAAGATGACTTACTTATTTGATTCTACTATGCCAAAGTAGGCTTACTGTAGGTAGGTATACTGATATAATGTGATTGTATTATACTACTACTGAGTTTATTTAATCAGGGTGTGGAACGCACGGTGGCGGCGGGCGTGGGCGGGGGCGCGGGCGCGGGCGCGGCGGCGGGCGGTGGCGCGGGCGCGCTCAACGGCGCCGCGTCGGAGCCGCCGCGCAAGCGCCCCAAGCTCGCCGCGCCAGACGACGCGCCCGCGCTGCGCCGCCGTCTGCTCGAGGCGGACCTCACGCGCCTAAGGAACCTACGTGAGAGGTAACTCACTTTTATTTGCAACGTTTTCATGGCTAACTGTTTTTCCAAAATTAGTATAGGACTTTGGATAGGAACTAGGGAATGCAGACAGAACCGGCTGAATTTACAACCTGTTTTTTTCCGATCTTGTATTCAACAAAAACCTGGATTTCGGAACACTAATAATTAAGTAGTTATTATAAGTATGTTGAAACATTAATTTAAAAAGTCATCATCATATCAGCTGCACGACAAAAAAATATTAAAGTTTATCGAATTTATTAGTCAACAAGTCCACGAACGCCAAGCAAAGTGGCAGATTATACTCTTCGGTCTTCTGTACAACCTGCCTCAACATATGGATGTGGTATATGGTGCTAAAGCCTTTATGGAACCAAGCTTGTTAGGGAGGTTGTATGTCGTTGAACCTGTGAGCGAGACGCTTTGTAATGACTCGCGAAAACAACTAAGACATGGCTCAGAAATGTGATTGGTTTGTAGATCTTCAAGAGGATCTTGTCACTCATTTTAAAGAAAAGAATCACCTCAGTTATGTTAGTTAGTTATATGGGCAGCCCCTCGACAATAACTGGATTTAAAAGCTTCTGGATGACTTTAATTATCGACTTACCGCCCGCTCTCAGAAGTTCTGTAGTGATTCCGTTGTCACCCGCGACCTTTTTGTTTTCAGTTGTTTGAGAGCCATACTAATGTGCAGACTGGCGTCCGGGATATCTTCGGTATAGTGTCGTGTAAACTTGGCTCTAGGGTCTTAAGCCTTGCTTTCAACAGCAGGTGTCTATGAAGAATATATAACTTCCAACTGCTCTGTCAGGTTTCAGGTTTTGGTGAGATGATGATTGCGACCGTCGTCAGTTTTCAGCTCCGTCTATTGGGAAAAGCTACGACGATAATGACGATGACTGATTAAAAAGTATTAAAAATGTTAGCCCCATAATATTGTAAATTCTATAACTTAGTTTCAATTACTGTGCTATTAGTGTCCAACAATCTGAGCTGTTCAACGTTTTTCCTAAGACAAGAGAAAAATAAAAAAACCCCGGCAAACGGGCTATGTGAAAAACACCCGGGTTTTTATGATTTGAAATTAATGCCGAAAACCCGGTTTTTCAGTTATCGGTGAAAGCGGTTTGCATTCCCTAATACGAACAAAGGCTAAGTACTTTAAATACCGAAATTTGGATATGCATGAAGTCGCGGGCAAAAGTTGGTTTTAAAATCCTATAACAGTTCCATTCCAGTCGGCGTAGCATGCGCACCACGACATAATTTTGTCAACACTTATCTCGAGATACAGCAGTGTCTGTTCCGCTCACAGCGCACTGACGTGAGTGAGTGGGCATCGCGATACAAGTGGCGGCAAACAGTCGTGACTCGTTGTACTCGTGGGCTGGTGCGCATGCCGGCCGGCAGTACCTACTTGCTTGTGATTGGGAATTTTGCCATTATTATTATTTTTATACTTATATTAATTATCAGTCACACAATTTTTTTTTTTAATGATTCTGGTTAACCAACTATCGTGTCACAGATTCACCGAACAGCTGAGCGAGCTGTACTTCCTGCAGGCGGGCGGCAACATGATGGACTACGCGGCGTGGCGCAAGAGGCCACCGACGACGCAGCTGCTCGCCTTCCTGGAGGCGCGCCGGCCGCCGCCCGTGGTGGTGGCCGCGACCGCGCCCGCGCCGCCCGCCGCCGCCGCGCCCGCGCCCGCGGCGCCCGCGCCCGACGAGATGGTGGAGAAGGCCAAGCAGGAGGCGTACGTGGCGTCGCGCGTCGCGGAGCTGGCGCGCGCCGGCCTCTGGCCCGAGCGCCGCCTGCCGCGCGTCATGGAGCCGCCCCGACCCAAGACACACTGGGACTACTTGCTCGAAGAGATGGCTTGGCTCGCGCAAGACTTCGCTCACGAAAGGAAATGGAAGAAACAAGCGGCCAAAAAGTGTGCTCGTGCGGTACAAAAATATTTCCAAGATAAAGCTATGGCGGCACAGAAAGCAGAAAAAGCACAGGAATTACAATTAAAGAAAATTGCGGCATTCGCAGCAAAAGAAATAAGGACATTTTGGTCGAACGTTGAAAAGTTAGTGGAGTGGAAACGAGTCAGACGAGTAGAGCGCGCGCGTAAAGAAGCGCTCGACGAACAACTGAGTTACATAGTCGACAAAACGGAACGATACTCACGGCAATTGGCGGCCAACCTGGCGCGACCGGCGGAAGCCGCTTCCGATGACGAGTTCGAGCCGCGCGGCGCCTCCGACGACGACGAGGAGACGATCGCGGCCGCCGAACGCGAGGCCGCCGCCGACGCCGCCGACCATCGCGACGAGATCGAGGCGCTGCGCCGCGAATCCCGCCTCGCGCTCACCGACCTCCTGCCGCCCGGTTACGTGCCCGCCCACTCGCCGCCGCCCTCCGATTACGGGCCCGACGACGACGACTCCGCCGACGACGAGGAGACCATCGACGAGCAGGAGCGCGCCGAGCGCCCCGAGGATCACGCCGCCGAGCTCGACGAGCTCCGCGACGAGGCCGAGCTCGACATCGCCGAACTGCGCCGCAAGTACGCCGCCGCCCGCACCCGCGCCCCGTCGCCGCCCTCCGACGACGACGACGACACGACCGACGTCGAGGACGAGGACGAGTCGTCCGACGAGGCCGCGTCGACGAGCTCGTCTGAAGCCCTCGAGGCGCTCGTGGAGGGGAGCTCTGCGGAGGCGGACACCGGCGAGGGCGGCGAGCGGCGCGTAGAGGCGGCCGCGTCGCTGGCGGCCACGCTGCAGCCGACGGGCACGACGCTGTCGTCGACGGCGGTGGGCACGCCGGTGCCGCGCCTGCTGAAGCACCCGCTGCGCGAGTACCAGCACGTGGGGCTGCACTGGCTGGCCACCATGCACGCGCGACGCCTCAACGGCATTCTCGCCGACGAGATGGGGCTCGGCAAGACCATCCAGACGATCGCGCTGCTGGCGCACCTCGCACTCGAGCGCCACGACTGGGGGCCGCACCTCGTGGTCGCGCCCACCTCGGTCGTCCTCAACTGGGAGATGGAGTTTAAGAAGTGGTGCCCGGCCTTCAAGATCCTCACCTACTACGGCACCATCAAGGAGCGAAAGCTGAAGCGCGTCGGGTGGACGAAGGCGAACTCGTTCCACGTTTGCATCACGTCGTACAAACTCGTCGTCCAAGATCACCAGAGTTTCCGCCGAAAGCGGTGGAAGTACCTGATCCTCGACGAGGCGCAGAATATAAAGAATTTCAAGTCGCAGAGGTGGCAGATGCTGCTCAACTTCCAGACGGAGCGGCGGCTGCTGCTGACGGGCACGCCGCTGCAGAACAGCCTGCTGGAGCTGTGGTCGCTGATGCACTTTCTGATGCCGGACGTGTTCGCCTCGCACTCTGAGTTCCGTGAGTGGTTCGGCGACGTGACCAGCATCGCCGAGGGATCGCACCGGTACAACGAGGCGCTCGTGCGGCGGCTGCACGAGGTGCTGCGGCCCTTCCTGCTGCGGCGGCTGAAGGCCGACGTCGAGCGCCAGATGCCGCGCAAGTACGAGCACGTGCTCATGTGCCGGCTCGCCAAGCGGCAGCGATTCCTCTACGACGACTTCATGGCGCGCGCCAAGACCAAGGAGAGCCTCGCCTCCGGCAACCTGCTCAGCGTGATCAACGTGCTGATGCAGCTGCGCAAGGTGTGCAACCACCCCGACCTGTTCGAGCCGCGGCCGGTGAGCTCGCCGCTGCAGTTGGCGGCGCTGCGGCTGCCGGCGCCCGCGCTGGCGCTGCACGTGGGCGTCGCCGAGCGCGGCGAGCTCGCGGCGCGCCTCGGCGGCGACCTCGCCTCGCTCGAGGCGGCCGGCGCCGGCGCCTTCGCCGCCCACCGCGCGCGCCACCTCGCGCCGCCGCGCCGCCTCGTCGAGGAACTGGGGGTGGCGCGCGCCGCCCCGCCCCGGCCGCCCCCGTCGGCGCTCCGCCTGCACCTGCGGCTGGTGCCCCGGCGCGCGCCCGCGCCCGCTGCGCCGCCCGCGCCCCGCGCGCCGGCCGCGCCGCCGCCGCCGCGCGGGGGCCCGGGCGCGGCGCCCCCGTCGGCGGGCGGCGCGCGGCTGGAGGCGCGGCGGCGCGCGTGCCTGCGCCGGCTGGCGGCGTGCAACGAGCGGCGCTGCTGGCGGCTGCCGCTGTACGGCGCC
Source organism: Agriphila straminella (assembly GCA_950108535.1). NCBI lineage: Eukaryota > Metazoa > Arthropoda > Insecta > Lepidoptera > Crambidae > Agriphila > Agriphila straminella. Next base: position 20,050,615 of record OX467309.1, read on the forward strand.
GACCTGCGCGCCGCGCTCGCCGCCGCGCCGCCGCACCACCCCGCGCCCACCATACAGGAGCTGCTTGACAAAATGCACCATGTCATCGATAGGTCAGTACGAGATTTCTGTTTATGATGATAACTTTGACGACATCTCCAATCCAAGAATCTCCTCCCGTTCTATTAATACATTTTATTATCGGCGTCGACGAGCTATGGCTTACACTTGTCATTCCGTGCGCTCGCGCCGGCAATACACTGTCGACTACTGCTGAAGCAGGCGCGGCGCCGGCGTTGCACTCAAATATTATACATTTAGCGTGTTGTTACTTCCCGCATAATAGTAATCATTCTATTGCACTACAATATTTCTATGAAAACACATCCGAGCTCATTTTACACAATCCTAATGATACCTTTCTGATATTAGGAGATTTTAACATAACCAACGCTATCTGGAATAATGACGATGACTCATCTCTCCGATTAAACACTAATAACGATAGCAAGGCATCGTGTTTGCTGGAGTTTATGAATTTATGCAATTTGCAGCAATTTAATGGTTGTAAAAACCTTAATGGACGTACTCTCGACTTAGTGCTAAGCAACGGTAATAGGCTTGTTTCCATTAAGAATAAATATAATGGATAGGGGTTTATAATGATTAATTGTATTATGGAGAAAATAACAAACAATTTTAATTATTAAAAGCGTTAAAGATTAATAATATTTTTAAAAAATAAATTTCGTAAAATGAAACCTTTAGTCACGTGACAGTGAACACCAATCAGAAAGCGTTACGTCACGCCGTGCGAAACTCCAATCTTGTCTTTGACGTTTCGAGTATCACTACCGGAGGCGCGTTCCAAACCTACACTCCGAGTGCAACCTAACCACAACCGAACGCAAGTTTTAGCCACTTTTTCCGTATTTCTCCATTGTTTGGAACATAATATATAAATAACTGGTTTGGCGTTTTTATAGTCGTGCTATCACACTGGGGCACTATACAGTACTTATAATATGAGAAATTCATTTTTAAACGATAAAAACTAGCTATAACGTACGAAGACACGATCGCTCTTTGGTTTGTTTCGCACGGCGTGACGTCATTCAAGACGCCATGACAGTCTTGTGCGTTTTGGAACCAAATTAAAATTGTTTTTTTAAAACGCGAAATTTATAATGTAAACGCTCGATTAAAAATAAATAAACCTTTTTTTTCGATAAAATGCCTAATAAGCTAAAATATTAAGCAGTTATTGAAATTTTGTCAACTAGCCTATTGTAACGTCAATAGCTCTTGCTCTCCCCTTACTCCCGAAGACGTCCACCATAAATCTCTTGAAATTTGTTTTACCTTACCATTTATAGCTTACATTAAGGAATGTCGACGTTTAAAACTGTTATATCACGCAGCTAACTTTGAAGCAATTAGTGGTGGATTGTTGAATGTCAATTGGCAAAATGAATTAAGTGATCTAAATACCGAACAATGTACATCTTACTTATATAATGTATTAAATAACTAATTGACAAACACATTCCCAAAAAGTTGGTTGCACCGCAATCTAACCACCCCCCTTGGTACTCTCGAGCTTTACTTAAATTAATTAGGCAAAAAATGAAAGCGCATGCTAAATGGAAAAAATATAGGTGTGACCTTGATTATCAAGACTTTTCTCGCTTGCGTTCGAAAGAGAAAGAACTCGAAAGAAAATGTTACACTAACCACATTAAGTTCTCTGAGGAGAAAATACGAACGATACTTTTGGTCATTCATTAAGTCTAAGTTGGCGAGTCGTAATATTCCTGCCTGCATGAATTACAATGATGAGTCATCGTCTGATGTTGATAGCATATCTAATATGTTTAATGAATACTTTAACTCTGTGTTTGTCCCGGATAGTAACACCAACGGGAGCGATCCCCTACCAAATAGTAGCACATCTTCATTAGTCGACTTATCTTCTGTAGCTATTTCTCAGAAAACTGTCGAAAAGCTACTCGAACAAGTAGATATCAACAAAGGTGCTGGTTTTGATAATGTTCATCCTATTATAGCTCGGAAACTTTTTAAGGAATTGTCATTACCTCTTACAATTATCTTTAGGAAATCTCTCTCTGAAGGTTGTTTTCCTACAATTTGGAAAAAAGCGCCAATAACACCAATCCCTAAGGGCGGTGATAGGAATGACGTCAAACAGTACAGGCCTATTTCGAAGTTGTCCGTGTTTGCCAAAATAATGGAAAAAATAATCACTTCCTTTTTGTCAAGTCGAATGAATAACGCTTTAGCACCTGAACAACACGGTTTTTTCCGGGGTCGCGGCGTCAACACGAACTTAATTACATACACAGATTTTTTGTTGAATGCAATGGATGCTGGTTGTCAAGTAGACGCCGTGTATACCGATTTCTCGAAGGCATTTGACAAAATAAATCATTCGGTACTAATAAATAAGCTTTCGAGAATCGATATTCATGGTGATCTGCTTAGATGGATACAGTCATATATTAGTAATCGCAGCCAGGCTGTGCGCTTAAAGGTTACCGATCAAGATTCCTAAATATACCATCAGGGGTACCACAGGGGTCCCATTTGGGACCATTTTTATTTTCTTTATATGTCAATGATATAGGCCTCTGTTTCCCTAATTCACACCATCTCTTGTACGCAGATGACACCAAAATTTATAAGATTCGAACTGTGGATGACTGTACAAAATTCCAGCGAGATATTGAGTGCTTTGAGAGGTTTTGTGAAAAAAACCATTTATTTATTAACTTTGACAAGTGACTATAAAATCTTTGATCGGAGCATTTGCCGTGTAAATTCGATTCGCGATCTAGGGGTAACTTTAGATTCGAAGTTACACTTCAATACACATATAGATAATATCGTGGCTAAGGCATATAAACAGCTGGGTTTGATCCTCCGCCTTGGAAAACCTTTTACTAAGGGTAGTACACTTAAGATACTGTACAATGCCTACGTTCGTAGCATTTTAGAGTTTGGTAGCGTAGTTTGGAACCCCCAATATATTGTTCATAGAGATAGGATAGAACGAATACAGAAAAAAATTCTTAAATCTCTTGACTATCGTGCTGGGTTTTATTATAATGACTATGAAGTGAGCGCAAAAAGACATAAACTTCAACCATTAGTCCATAGACGCCAGTTCCTAGATATGATATTCTTGTTTAAATTATTTAACAATCATATTGACTCTGCTGATCTATTACAAAAAATTGCTTTGAAAGTCCCTCGATTCTCCTCACGTTCTAAGGATACATTTTACGTTTCATTTTGCCATTCAAAATATGCAAAAAATACCTTTTTTAGGCGAGCATGTAATTTATACAATAAGTCACTCAACGAAGTGGACATCTTCTCTAATTCACTTAACGTTTTTAGAAGGAAAGTGGGCGAGTTATTGTTTTTGTAGGTTATATATTTTCATGTACCTACCTTGTAGTAATGTTAAATTCGAGCCTCTTAGCGCATAAAGTGGTCTGTTTCTTTTTCTTTTTCTATCTACCTAAAAGAACATTAAAATTGTAATATTTTTTTTTCTCTTGTATATCCGTCGCTTGTATGCACTACTTACTTAGTTTAATGATACATTAATTTATGGTACTGTAGGTCTAATTGTATACCTTATCTTAAAACTGTTTGTATATGACTGTTTGCTACCTGAATAAATAAACAATAAACAATTATCCCCCATCTACTACAAACTACGCCAAAAACACATTTATAAGACGCTCGTGTCGATATTATAACGAACAATCCTCAGCCTGCAGGATCGTGATCGCAATCCCCAGCCTGCAGGATCGTGATCACAATACCCAGCCTGCAGGATCGTGATCGCAATCCCCAGCCTGCAGGATCGTGATCACAATGCCCAGCCTGCAGGATCGTGATCGCAATCCCCAGCCTGCAGGATCGTGATCACAATCCCCAGCCTGCAGGATCGTGATCGCAATCCCCAGCCTGCAGGATCGTGATCACAATGCCCAGCCTGCAGGATCGTGATCGCAATCCCCAGCCTGCAGGATCGTGATCACAATGCCCAGCCTGCAGGATCGTGATCGCAATCGATCCCTGAACACGGTGTGTCTGTGCAGGTTCAGCGTGTGCTGGTCGGCGGCCCGCGCGGGCGCGGCGCAGCTGGTGGTGGGCGGCGGGCGCGGGGCGCGCGCGTGGCGGGCGCGCGCGGGCGCCGTGGCCGCCGCCGTCGCGCCCGCCGCCGCGCGCGCGCTGCACGTGCTGCACGCGCCCGCCTCGCGCCAGGCCGTCGCCTTCCCGCACCCCCGCCTGCTGCAGTACGACGCCGGTACGTGCGCTACACATTTCTACGGTTTAATCGTACTCATCTTGCTCATCTCGACTACTACTAACTTACACCTTCTGTGCCTACTCGTCACTCGTGCGATGAACGAAACGTTGTGTCTGTTACAGGCAAACTGCAAACGCTGGACGTGCTGCTGCGCAAGCTGAAGGCGGGCGGGCACCGCGTGCTGGTGTTCACGCAGATGACGCGCGTGCTGGACGTGCTCGAGGCCTTCCTGTCCATGCACGGCCACACCTACCTGCGGCTGGACGGCGCCACGCGCGTCGACCTGCGCCAGCCCCTCGTCGACCGGTATGACACACTGTCTGTATACACTGTGCTCGAGGCGATCCTGTCCATGGCCACACCTACCAGTGGTTGCGCGTAATATTTACAATTACTGTAATTTTAGCTGATCGTCATTCTAAACACTGTATCAATTCACTCGTAGTAAATACGACGGTATTCCGCCAGTGGCTATAAACGTGAACGCAAGATATACGGAACGGTTTGTTACAGTTTCAACGCGGACCCGCGCGTGTTCGCGTTCATCCTGTCTACGCGCAGCGGCGGCGTGGGGCTGAACCTGACGGGCGCGGACGCGGTGGTGTTCTACGACTCGGACTGGAACCCGACCATGGACGCGCAGGCGCAGGACCGCTGCCACCGCATCGGGCAGACGCGCGACGTGCACGTGTACCGCCTCGTCACCGCCGCCACCGTCGAGGAGAACATCCTGCGCAAGGCCGACCAGAAGCGCGCGCTCGGCCACCTCGCCATCGAGGGCGGCCACTTCACCACCTCCTACCTGCGTGCGGTATGTGTACTCTACTACACTAGAACAGGACATAGCGCGAGGCCGACCAGAAGCGCGCGCTCGGCCACCTCGCCATCGAGGGCGGCCACTTCACCACCTACCTGCGCGCGGTATGTGTATAGTACAGAACATAGCGCGAGGCCGACCAGAAGCGCGCGCTCGGCCACCTCGCCATCGAGGGCGGCCACTTCACCACCTCCTACCTGCGTGCGGTATGTGTACTCTACTACACTAGAACAGGACATAGCGCGAGGCCGACCAGAAGCGCGCGCTCGGCCACCTCGCCATCGAGGGCGGCCACTTCACCACCTCCTACCTGCGTGCGGTATGTGTACTCTACTACACTAGAACAGGACATAGCGCGAGGCCGACCAGAAGCGCGCGCTCGGCCACCTCGCCATCGAGGGCGGCCACTTCACCACCTCCTACCTGCGTGCGGTATGTGTACTCTACTACACTAGAACAGGACATAGCGCGAGGCCGACCAGAAGCGCGCGCTCGGCCACCTCGCCATCGAGGGCGGCCACTTCACCTCCTACCTGCGTGCGGTATGTGTACTCTACTACACTAGAACAGGACATAGCGCGAGGCCGACCAGAAGCGCGCGCTCGGCCACCTCGCCATCGAGGGCGGCCACTTCACCACCTCCTACCTGCGTGCGGTATGTGTACTCTACTACACTAGAACAGGACATAGCGCGAGGCCGACCAGAAGCGCGCGCTCGGCCACCTCGCCATCGAGGGCGGCCACTTCACCACCTACCTGCGCGCGGTATGTGTATAGTACAGAACATAGCGCGAGGCCGACCAGTATAATAATGTTAATTTTTAGGTATAAGCGCGAGGCCGACCAGTATAATAATGTTAATTTTTTGGTATAATCTAAAAATTAAAAGGGGTTACGAGACCACGTTTCTGAGTATGAATGTGCAGTTAAAAGTTAAAAATTAATAGTTTGAAAATATCGGAAAAAAATCTTGATCAATCGGCAAACTTACAAAAATAGCAAAACGCGTGCGTAGATTCATTCTTTTCATTATTCGCGCAGGTAAACAAGATAGTCTCTTTTGATTACGCGCGTGTATTTCTATGAATGAGCTTTTAATCCAGAAATCAGTAAAATTTTGGAACTTATACCAGGGGGGTTGTTGAGAGGAATAAAAAGACTTGAGCCGGTAAAATCAGTATTTACTAGTGAGAATTTTGGTAACTAAGTAAACAAAGTACAGCTGTCTACTATGACATAGAGACATTAGAATTTAGATTAAACAATGTAACTAACCAGTACCACAACACACCTCCATAATCTAAATTCACAATAGTAAATTAACGACGCAGCTAGACAGACAGCTTACACATAAAACTAAATAATCCATTAAAACTAAACTCTTTAAGGGAGAAACCAAAAACAACATTGGCTGGTAATTATGTAACACCCATGCTATCTAAGCAGTACTTATGCTTGATTCGGCCTAAGGGTTTGGTCAATATATCAGAAGGCAATTTGTCAGAAGGTAAATAATGTAATTCAACAATTTTATCATTCACCTTTTCACGAATAAAGTGAAACTTGACATCTATGTGTTTTGTCCTATTATGGTGGACGGGATTGGATGCTAACGCAAGTGCACTTTGACTGTCAGAATATAAAACAACTTTTGGAAGCTCACCTGAGAGTTCAAAATATAGGCGTTTAAGAAAACACGCTTCCTTGACAGCACTGGCAAGAGCCATATATTCTGCTTCAGCCGACGAAAGAGCGACGGTAGGTTGCTTGCGCGCCTCCCACGTAACAGGGCCTCCCGCAATACTAAAGTAGTAACCCGTGTAAGACCTTCTATCTTCGGTACAGTTTGCCCAGTCGGCATCAGAGTAACCTCGAAGTATTCTATCAGTTTTCTTTCTGTAAGTAATACCTAAGTCTTTAGTTGCCATTAAATACTTTAAGCATTGTTTAGCACTTTTCCAATGAAATTGGTCAAATTTAGTATTGAACTGACTTAAGTAACTCACCGCAAAGGCAATATCCGGCCTGGTGGTTACAGCAAGAAACATAAGACAACCTATTAACTCTTGGTAAGGACAATCATACAGGATTTCATCCTTAGATTTTTCCAATCTCTTACTGAGTGGCACTGACACACTTTTAGCATCACTCATATTAAAACGTTTTGAGATTTTCTCGATATAAGTCTTCTGATAAATTTTTAAGGAACCATTTTCACATTTTACATTCATCCCTAAGCAATATTCAATTTCTCCAAGATCTTTTAGGCTTACCGCTGACGGGCGCTATTTTGTAGCTGCGATAAGCGCGGCGTTAATCGCGGCGATATCGCTGCGATAAACGCGGCGATAATCGCGGCGACAATCACGGCGCTTTTTAGTCGCTGACGTAGGTTAACCCTAAAAGGCACCCGGTAATAATATTATAGAACAATCACTTTTATTATTGCTAAGCTCTATAAAATAAAGTTTATGATTTATTTATGTCAGTAATTATATGCTTTTCACAAATGAAGCAAACAATGTATACGATTCAAATGTCTTCAGTACCCTTAGCACGAACAGCTATCGAGAAAAAAAACGCACGTAAAATTACTCGATAGATACTCTATGGAAAATTTCATTTCGCTTATCGGCGATAGATGGCGTTGTACAAATTTCCAATACAAAATTTATCTATCGAATGATTATTTTTTTGATAGCTGTTCGTGCTAAGGGTACAGATCCTTTTATCGTCAAAATAGTGTGAAGAACAAAAATTCTGCATTTACTTTATATGCGCAAATTCAAGAATTAATAAAAATTTGTTCGATACCTACTGGAAGGTTTTGACCCCGAAAAAATATTGCGAGTCGCTCGAAGTGTTTGTTTTGCAGACATAAGCTAGTTTTTGTATTACATCATTTTATGACATATTAAAAAATAATATTTTTATCCATGTTCCACAAACGGTATTTTTTATGTGTTTTAACTGTTACTGTGTATGTTACTATGATGAGATTTTGATGACATGTTATAGTGTGTTTTATATTCGCAATATACTCACAAAGCCAAAGGGCTTTGATATACCACATGGTATGAAAAAAATCTTTGTAAGTACTGAAAACTTTATGACATCACAGTTTCTACCCCCGCCATTTTCACGCTTTTCATCTTATATATTTGTGATCGGGGCATCGTATTGAATGCATCGATACCACATTTTCGTATTTTCGTGATGACTTGTGCGAAAAATTACCTCAAACCCTATAATTACCGATCGGCTAACAGTACAATAGAATATTTTATTCATGTTTTTCGAACGTTATAGTTATCTTTTTTACTATAAGTTCTATACTATAAGGAAGGAACGGTATGTTTTTACATTTTTCATTATAAGTCGAACACTATGCGGCCTAAAAAAAGAGAAATGTTTGAAAATGTGCTAACAACACTCTTTCATTATGTTATGATACCCACATGCCCTACTAGTAGCCTCACTTCAAATTTTTAAGACCCCTTTTTAATTCCTGCTGTAAAAAAACATCCTTATTTGCAAAATATTTGGGCAAACGTCATCTTAAACTATTCCAAATTTCAAGTTGATACCATTAATAGATAGTTATCGAGATATCCAGCTGTGACAGACAGACAGACAGACTGAGTCACACCATAAGGGTTCCTTTTTACCATTTTGCTACGGAACCCTTATAAAGAACCCATAGAATGCTTATGGTTTTTCTTTTTTTGTGTAAAAACTCGCAATAGGAAATAATACGTAAAACTTTTCGCAGATGGCGCCATTGTACTCTGTGGTAAACAAAAATGGTTTTGATTGGCTAAAATACGTCAGAAATTACATTTTACATCTGAAACATCAAATTTAACGAATTTAGGACAGTCGCATGTGGCGCCATTACTTCCTCAGTATTATCCCCTATTCCATGCCCAAAATCATCTTACTTAAAAAACTGAATCTTGCGATTCTTTTACGCAAAACAGAAGTAGGTAGGTAGGCATTGTTATGGAAAACATATTTAAACGGCGACTGCTTTGATTTTCATTATTTATAAATAAATAAAATTTACTAGATGTTTGTTCTTAGACAATCCGACAGTGCTTTCAATACGATTTTATTAGCGACTAGTCAAATTCTTTAGCTAACTTGATGTTTCTTTTGTTACGTTTACGTTAAGTTTTCCATAATAATATAGGTAAATTATAAACTTATGATAATCCCAGAACAATAATTGCCTATAACCGACCTTAGGTTCGTAGTGTGTTCCTACCTTTTTTGGAACAGGATTAAAAACTATATAAATTGGTAAGCATATCATGTAATAATAATTCTCTTACTTTTTATTGCAAACTTAATTAACTTAATTAACCATTACAAAAATAATTATGTCAGCCAGCGAAAAAAATTGTGGTGTCTTTTAGGGTTAAAGCCGCTTGTCACTCTTGTCAGTGTCATTTCGTGGGCGATTAGTCGCCGAGCTATGTGTGAGCTACTTTTTGTAGCTCGTGGGCGTTTACGTATTGAACTCCATATGTTCTATTCTGGGCTACAAAAAATCGCTCGGCGATTAAGCGCCCGTGAGCGTTGGCGCTTATCGAAAAATATTTTTGTATATCTGTTTTAAGATTGTCAAAGCTGACAACGTCTTTGGATAGACAGACAATGTCATCAACATACACCGCAATCAAAATAGTTTCAATGTCATTTATTCTTTTTCGAAAAATGCATGACTCCGAAGGAGTTTGTATAAAACCAATAGCTGAAAGAGTTTGCTTCAGTTTAATGTTCCAAGACCTCGGGGCTTGTTTAAGGCCATAAAGAGAATGTTTTAACAGACAAACTTTATCACGCATTGATTTATCAATAAACCCTTCTGGCTGTAACATGTAGACTTCTTCATCTAAGTCTCCATTGAGAAAGGCGGTATCTACGTCCAAATGGCGAATTGTATAGCCCTCTTGGACAGCGAAGGCGAAGAGCGTTCGTAAAGAAGAGTTACGCACTACTGGTGAATAGGTTTCAAAATAATCTACACCATACACCTGCGTAAAGCCTTTAGCAACTAAACGGGCCTTATATTTTACAATATTTCCCAAGGCATCTCTTTTAAGTTTGTACACCCATTTACAACGAATACATGTTTTATTCTTTGGTTTATCGACTAACGTCCACGTTCCTTTCTTTATCAACGCATTATATTCATCTTGCATAGCCAAGAACCAACTACTTTTGTCTTCATTATTCATAGCATCCGTATAACATTTTGGCTCTTGGTCTAAAAAATTAGATTCCAAAATATTATATGAAAAGAAATCAGGAGGTTTTCGATCCCGTTTTGGGTAACGAATAAAAGTTTCTGTTGAGGAACCCATATTTTCGTTAGTACCGTCAAGTGGTTCAGTCGATGAAATAACTTCTTCCTGACTGCGATCACCGGAAGTCGAAGGAATAACATCTTCCTGACTGTGATCACCGGAAGTCGAAGGAATAACATCTTCCTGACAGTGATCACCGGAAGTCGAGGGAATAACATCTTCTTGACTGCGGTCATCAGTGTCTTCTGTTAAAAGAATTTCACTACCCTTAGTTACTTCGGCACCAGATGATTGCATCAAAATATTATTCATATTATTTGAAGATGAAGAACAACTTCCGGAGTCTAAGGATTCGGACAAGGCGTTTACACGCTGCGTGTTAACAGACTTTAGGTTGTTAAAAGTATTTTCAAAAAATACAGCGTCCCTTTCCTTTATTAATTTTCTCGGGCATTGCGCATGTCTGAAGAAATAACTTCTTGGAGTATCAGAATACCCAACAAAAATATACTCTGCAGCTTTCAAATCTAACTTAGACCGCTGACAAGTGGGAATATGTACAAGCGCTCTACACCCGAACACTTTTAAAAAAGAAATGTTCGGTTTCTCATTGAACCACATTTGGTATGGCGTCTCGCAACCTAAAGCACGGTGCGGTGACCTATTTTTAAGGTATATTGCTGTCTCCACAGCATCCTGCCAATATGCTTTAGATAGGTTGCTTTGAGCTAACATAGCACGAGCTTTTTCAACAATGCACCTTATACTTCGCTCGCTAACACCGTTTTGTTGCGGACTATAAGGTACTGTTGTCTCATGTTTAATACCAAAACTGTTAAGATAATTGGACATATTTTTGTTAACGAATTCAGTCCCATTATCCGTTCGTAAACATTTCATTTTTATATTTAGTTGTCGTTCAACAAAATTATGAAAGTTTTTAAATATTTCAAAAACATCAGACTTCGAAGAAAAGCAATAAACAAACATCATACGTGTGAAATCATCAATAAATATTATAAAGTAACTATTACCTTTAAAAGAATTTGTAGAAAACGGTCCACAAACGTCTGCGTGAATAAGTTCTAGAGCAGAACTTGCCCGTTTATATTTAATCTTTATAAATGGTTTTCTGGCTTGCTTACCTTCTATACAAGCTATGCAAGGATCCTTATCAGCATAAGTCATACCGTTTGCTTGTCCCTTTTTAAGTTTGTCCATTCCGATACGACAGAGATGACCTAGACGTCTATGCCAAAGTTGAAATTCCGTCAACCCAAAGTGCACTTTACGTTCCACACTGTCAACCACATCTAATGCTGTAAACTTTTGAGATTTATTTGGATTCAAATCCAAACTATATAAACCACCATTATAGGACCCCTGTAATATAGAATCACCAGTATTAGTTACATCAATATTATTATAAAAATTACACCCGCGTTTATCAAAAATAACTGTGAAGCCTTTATCAACAGCTTTCTTAACAGAAATTAAATTACAATGTAAATCTGGTACAAAAACAACGTCCTTAATTTTACTTATATTTGGAATCCCATTAATAGAAATATCACCTGTTCCTACAGCTGGCAATTTGTCTCCATTCGCAATAGTGACAGAACCAGCATCTTGGATCAAGGGCTTATAGTTTTCAAAAAATTCCAAACAAGGACTCATGTGACTTGTTGCGCCAGAGTCAATGTACCATCGATCACACTTATTTTCTTTATTTTCAGCCACAAGCGCAGTAAGTAAAGTTAAATCTTCCTGAGCATAAAGGGAACCTTTTTCCTCTAAAGAACCAACATTGGCTTTCTTTTTGCCTTTATTAAGTGGGCATTGAGGACTCTTATGTCCTGGCTCATGACACTTATAACAAACTACAGGCTTCTTGGTCTTCTTATTATATGAACTTCTTGAACTTAGCGCTAAAACGTCATTCTGAGGAACGTCTTTTGCCATTTCGTTCAATAATTTACTTTTGACTATGTCACTTGTTACCTTTACATTGGAGTTCTCAAGTGCCATTATGAGAGGTTCATATTTAACTGACAGACCTCCTAATAAAATAGCGGCAACAGACTCATCATCTACGACTTTACCAATGTCTGCTAAATCTTGTACAGTACACATAATAGCATTAGTATAAGACTCAATGTTTAGAAAGTCATTCAATGCATACCTGTATAACCTGCGTTCTAATGACAATCTACGGCCCATCCCCTTATCTTCGTTTGCATTTGCGAGTGCATCCCATGCTTCTCTTGCCGTTTTAGCTGATCTTACATGAGTGATGGCTGAGCCATCCAACGTAAGACAAATTTTGGATAGGGCCTTTTGATCATTTCTATTCTTCACGAGCTGTGAGGTTTTATCCTCAGGATCATAGCCAGCAATGGATTCCCACAAGTTTTCATGGGTTAACAGTGCTTTTATTTTAAACTTCCATATACTGTATCCATCTCGGTTTGTTAGAAATTTAATCCCACTTATTCCACTAGACTCACTCATTTTGAAAGAGTTCGTGCTGATAACGTGTTGAGAGGAATAAAAAGACTTGAGCCGGTAAAATCAGTATTTACTAGTGAGAATTTTGGTAACTAAGTAAACAAAGTACAGCTGTCTACTATGACATAGAGACATTAGAATTTAGATTAAACAATGTAACTAACCAGTACCACAACAGGGGTATCACTCCGCGCTTAAACTTTTATATTAGCCTACTGCTCGCGGCCCACTCCAAGAGGGCCATTGTCGAGGGATATCACCGCGCCGACCGAAACGCGCGGCCGCGGCGCGTGCAAGCGACGAGAGCGCAGCGCGTGAACGTCACGAACGAAACGAGTCAGTCAAGCGCCGAATGCGAAACTGCATGCACTTCGTTTTTGATACTTAATTACTAACGTACCTACCTACCTACTAAAGTTTATTGTATTTTTTATATACATATTTACATACTTAGTTGTATCGAAGTTCGAAATATGGCACCAGTAAAAAAAAAGGTAAAAAATACTATTTTTTTTTCACCCATCCCATAACCGACCCTTGCAAAAGTTGCTTAACCTCCGCAATCGTTGGGCCAGGCGCTATACCACTGCGCCATCGAGCTTCTCTAACTACTTAGAAATACTTATTATTTATGCTCTTTAAATATGCTCAGCTCACCTATTAGGTAGATTTATTTTATTTTATAAGTAGGTACCTATTAGTAATTTCATTGTTTATTCATGGGCATAACGAATGTTTTCTATGATATCAGTAACTAGCGAGTAGCAACCCCGAAATGTGTCGGTCGAGACAGAGCTATGCGACAGAAAGAGACGCCTCTCTTTCTTCTTCGTAGGTGCATATAATTTTTTACCATCGCCACTCAAAAAAGTGCGTCTTATTCATTGATAACAGTGAATAATACGCGTTTTTATTCACCGAGTGAATAAAAATATTTTGAATTTGGAACAAGCGCGCATCGTATGAATTAGGTACAAAAAAAATAAAAGGTGCTGAAAGTATGGAGCTATTCCATAGATACAGATATAGTTCTACAATTAAATGACAAAAATAATCCCGCCAATTTTATTTAGGTTCTTTTTAGTGTCTTATATTTGGGTTATTTTCTAAATAATATCCCGCTAAATCAATTAGGTCCTTTTTAGTGTCTTATATTTGGGTTCTTTTTTATATATTTGAGGGAGATTAGTTGTTCAGTCTTGCATCAGTCCATTATATCAGTCTGGTACGATCTTCAGTCTGTAAAAATTCAAAGTTTATATATATATATACAAACTGATGAAGTGTACTGATGAAAGACTGATCATGTAGTTTCCCTCTTAGTTAGCTCGGTGGCATAGTGGTTTAGCGCCTGGCCCAGCGATTGCGGAAGTTAAGCAACGTTCGCAAGGGTCGGTCATGGGATGGGTGACCAAAAATGTATTATCTCGAGCTCCTCCGTGCTTCAGAAGGCACGTTAAGCCGTTGGTCCCGGCTGCATTTGCAGTCGTTAACACCCACCAATCCGCATTGGGCCCGCGTGGTGGGTTATGGCCCGTCCTCCTTACCACCCATAAGGAAGGCCTGTGCCCCACAGTGGGGACATCAAAAATGGCTGATGGACAACTATAAATACTATAGGTACTGCTATTTTTTTTTCTCGCAGTCAATGGTAAAAAGTAGAGTACACAACTCGTGAAAAAAAAATTTCATCTCGGTCCTTTGTATCCCTCGCTTCGCTCAGGATTCTACTTTTGAATCCCTCGCTACGCTCGGGATTCAACTCTAGAATCCTTCGCTGCTCTCGGGATCCAACTTAGTCCCTCGAACTAAATTCCCTCTTTTTTCACTTGTTGTATAATGAATATTATTGTCTATTTTATATATTATTTCATACATTACCTAGGCATTGTATACAATGACTAGGCATTGTATACAATGACTAGGCATTGTATACAATGCCTGCTGGTCCACCGGCAATGTGTTAAATAAAAAGATTTTGATCTTAGTTGGATTTTTTTAAAACAGACAACAGAAATAATACTTATTTTACACATTGCCGGTGGACCAGCAGGCATTGTATACAATACCTAGGCAAAGTATAAAATGAATAATATTTCATACATTGCCTGATCGTTTCAGGCATTGTATACAATGCCGGATTGTACACATTGCCGGTAACATTACACTTATTTAATTTTTAGATATATTTTTTTTATTTTATTTTATTTCGTTAGGAAAACTTACAGCTGTGAGATACGATATGAATATGAGTAATTACAAAATAAGTAAATATAAGCCATTTACAAGTTTTCACTTATGGGTAATTAAAATTAAGGACTAAATAACAAGTAGGTACCTAAGTGGGTAATAAACAGATAAAATTTGCAATCTAGGTTATAGAATTACTTAAAGTTATTAATATAATAAATTTATGTGACATTTTCCTCATCAAAGAATGGGGCGACGATCATGCGACGTATCGCAGCCGGCCTTATACCAAAAACATCAATAGAGGGATGCTCCATAGAAAATTTATTAAATTGTGCAACAGCTCTGCAGAAAAACGAGTTTTTTCTATATTTCGTGTTACATGTCGGTATGCATAGGGGACGATATTTACGGAACTGCCGAGAGGGCGTGTTTATGTATATTTCGCTCAAAAGTTCAGCAGAGTCAATGGCATTATTTAGTATTTTATTAAGGTAAACTAGATCAGCAATATTTCTTCGCATTGTAAGAGGTAGAAAATGATACTTTTTGCATCTAGCTTCATAGTTTGGGAGAAATTGCTTGCATTTAAATTGTAAGAATCGGAGAAACTTTTTCTGAATGGACTCAATTCTGTCGATATAAACATTATACAAAGGGTTCCATATTTCAGAGGCATATTCAAGGATACTACGTACGAAGGAGCAATACAGAATATTTAAAAAATAACCGTGTAGATGGGACTTTAGGGAAGGGCTTTCTTGATGCTGTTGGTTTTCCAGTCAAATAAACAAAGTCTGTTATAATGTTACAGTCAAACATCAAGGAGCTATTCAGCAACGAGAGCGCGCCGACGCCCGAGCCGGCGGCGCCGGAGGGCGAGCTGGAGTCGGCGCTGGCGGCGGCGGAGGACGAGGCGGACGCGCGCGCGGCGGCCGCGGCGCGCGCCGAGGCGGCCGGCGACCTCGCCGAGTTCGACGAGACGCTGCCCATCGACGAGCCGACGCCCGACGCCGCGCCGACCGACCGCCGCCCCCGACCGCGCCACGACCCCGACCGCGCCGACTTCGCCGCGCTTATGAAGCAGGTTAGTGCACTATGCCGTCCTCACCTTTATGCCTCGTATTCACTAGGGGACATGTCCCGCGACCCTAACCCGAAATCTACGTGTCGGACGACGTCGCGGGACGTGTCGCGTGTTGTCGCTCGGCTACCGTCGACCTTGCGCGACTTCGTGTCCCTCGACAGTCGCCCGACGGCATTTCCGTAGTGTGTTCCTCGACATCCGCGACTGTGGCAGTGTAACGGCGCGATCATACGCTAAATAATAAAGTCGAGAAGTGATGAAAAAATACAGGAGCAGCGAAAAGTATAAATTTAACGGGCGGCATCTACCATGCGCCGCACAGATTACATTAGACGCTGTACAACAATGTTTCACATCGAGTTCACTAGATGGCGCCTGATGCGAAAAGAAATGACGATTAGTACGGAGAGCGAGGAAATAGTATGGTAATCCTACATCTCGCTAACGGAGTTTTCTGAGCGACTTAGCATACTACCAATACAAGTACCAACCGACAACGGTAGGACCGCGGTCCCCGAGCTCAGACACCTAGCTCGGTGGGAAGTACTTCCTTTTTGCTGAATATCTGGTGAAGATTCTTCATCTACTGGCAGTAGGTACTTACATCGCGACCACAACTTCAGTATGTGGCCGAGCCAAATGTCGACGGACATTGTCGCCGGGCGGCCGCACGCAGATGTCCTGCGAGTGCTCGCGACATGTCCCCGTGGATGCGTCACTGTAAGAGTGTCAGCGGGATCCTGGCGCGGACGCAGCGCGGGAATATAGATAGCTGGTTTTCATCAGGCGGATGCTTGCAATGCATGAGTAAACTCTAATCTATGTTTACCCGCGCGCGTTTCCCGCTTAACGCAGTAGACGGCCTAATTCGATATAATCCTGCCTTGTTAAAAAAACATGGTGTGACTAAACTGCTTTTCTATTGTTTTCTATCTCTAGACGTTTTATTCATTAAATATTCATATTTTTTTATTTTTACCCGACTGCGGGTTATGTTTTTCGCGCGTATCTTGTAAGTATGTATGTATTTTTATTTTAATAATAATAATAATAATAATAAAAACACTTTATTGCACACTAAGACAGGACATATTACAAAGAAAAACAATAAACAGAGAAAGCACACAAAAGGCGGCCTTATTGCTAAATAGCAATTTCTTCCAGGCAACCTTGAGTAATAGAGTGAGAGAAGAAGAGGATAGTGGGAAGTGGGTGCAAATTTATTTTATTTTCATTGGAAAACATACAGTATTTATAACTAATAGCATAACTAAATATGATACAAATATACTCATTTAATTTGTTTTCGCATATAAACACCAAGTAGCTTATTTGTATTCACAAAGTATAGATTTTAATAGTAGATTGTATTACAAGGGAGCAAAATAATATTTTTACGGCGAGGGCGCTATTTTGAATCCAGAGCGAAGTGAGGGATTCTAGAGTAGAATCCCGAGCGTAGCGAGGGATTCTTCAGTAGAATCCTGAACGTAGCGAGGGATTCAAAGTATGTCGCCCTCGCCAAAAATATTTTGCGCCCGAGTCATATACTCTACTTTTCATCCCCTTTCTATGAGAAAATAAATAGGAGACTGTGTTTATGTAATTAATGAAAATGTTCTTTATTTAAAAAAGGACACGTGAAAAGTAAAAAAATTACAAATTTATAGTTACGTTTGATACACTAGCGCAATTTTCAAAAGTTATTGTCACTGTTTTATTTGGGATCGATATTGTTGTCGATTCGTTTACATTTTGAGTATTTGTAATCTTAGTATCTGACTGGTTCTCAAGAATAGGTACAGAATCCTTTGATGTAGATGGACGTGGCGACAATGGCTTGGATAAGTTGTCTTTAGGTCTTAATTTAATATTTTCTACGATGCGGCTGCTAGTTTTTTCCTTATTTTGAATGGAATCTTCGATGTAACTTTCTGCTACAGAGCTGGATTTCCACCCTCCGTGCCGCTTTAAAACAGTAAGGTCTGCTCCTGAATCTGCCAAAAGCGTAGCGGACGTTCGGCGAAAACAGTGTCCTGTGTACAGGTTGCAATCGGGCAACTTTAAGTATACAGCTATTTCTAGGGGCATTGAGGATATTCTATTTTTTCCCATGACCTGTTTGCAGCACTTCCCATTATAATACCTAATAAAAAATCTATTAGATGCCATATGAGAAGGACGCAGGCTCTGATATTTTTCCACAATTTGTTTGTACTGGCCTCGAATTATGAAAGACCGATCAATTTTTGTTTTTGTGTCAGTTAAATTCACTAACAGTAAGTCATCTGAGTATTTTTTGACATCATCAACTGTTATTTTCAGTAGCTCGTTACCACGACAAGCTCCATGAATGCCGAATATTAAAACTACCTGTAACAAAACCGAAAGGAATCAGACAAGTCTGTACAATATGTACAAGTTTTAAAACACTGTAATATAAAATACAATGGAAAAACTAAAATATACATACTTTTGTTGCAAGAAATTCCTTATCAGGCGCGTCATTTAAAAAAGTCTCAACGTTTTGACCGGAAAAAACTTTTGATTTCTTTGCTTTGTATCCTTCGGATAGTCTCTTCAGATAAGATACTAATTTTGAGTAGCTGTCAATTTTAATATTTTTATTGGTATTTACTGTAGATTTAAGCATTGAGTATATACTCCAAAGAGTAGACGGTTGTTTAGTTTTAGCCAATTCTTGAAAATAGGCCAAAAAAATATTTTCCGAAAACGTTTTTGCTCCTTTTCTGTTTTTCCATAGTATGAAGTTGTCATAGGCCTTCAAATATTTTTCCCGGGATTTCGTGGGTAATAAGTTTTGTACAAATTACAAATTACAAATTTCTTTATTTGCCATAAATAGGGTGATACATAAATGTGGTGTTAATATAAAATAAGGGATAAGATTCTTAAAGCCTATTTAGCCGTATTCAACAGCATGCAAACTTATATGGTAATTAATCACTAAATAATGATACATTTCATAGCATCGATCACACTCAACACAACAAACAATTAAGATTTAAATTTAAAAAAGTCTTCTATTGAATAAAATGTATTGTTAATCAGCCATTTCCTTAATGAAACACAAAATTTATTATATTGTAATTGTTTTATGTCATTGGGTATTTTATTGTAAATTTTTATACACATCGAATAACTGTTTCTTTGGAAGCGCTTTGTTTTTGGCACGGTATTAAGAATAAGTTTATTCACATTTCTCAGGTTTATTTGTGTTAAATCCTTTGTCCGCATAAAAAAGTGCCCATTTTGCTTAACATATTTTCCTATCTCCAATATATAGAGACATGGGACTGGCATAATATTCATTGATTTAAAATATGGTTTGCAAGATACATCCGGTGCAATGTTGCATATGGCACGGATGCATTTTTTTTGTGCGACAAACACTTTTTTTATATTAGTTCCATTACCCCAGATTAGTAGACCATACCTTATCACCGATTCGACATAAGCATGATATGCCATGATCGCTGTTTCTTTATTTGTCAGTAAAGCAAGCTTGTACAATGCAAACACAAACCTATTTATTTTACCACACACTTTCTCTATCTGGTCTTTCCACATTAATGTCACATCTATAATTAAGCCTAAATATGTCACATTAGTCGCATTCGAGAGAATTTGTCCATTTATGTCAACGTTAATATTTTGATTTCGAAAATTATTAAAGTTAATTAAGCATGTTTTATTTAAATTAATGTCAAGATTATTTTTATTAAGCCATTCAATTATATATGTCATTGTGTGTATTATGTCTACTTTGTGTTGTTCTATGTCACTATTTTCGTTAGTCGTTACCAATACTGAGATGTCATCAGCAAACAATATCAGTTTATGCTTTGTAATGCTATATATGTCATTAATGTAAATCAAAAATAATAGTGGTCCAAGTATACTACCTTGGGGGACCCCTATTTTATTAAACTCTAGTTTAGATCTGGATACATGCCTAGTATATTTCGTATCCAATTGCTCTATTTCAACACATTGTGATCTATTTTTAACCGACTTCATCAAAAGGAGGAGGTTCTCAATTCGATTGTATGTTTTTTTTTTTTTTTTTTTTTTTTTTTTTATCGTTGTTCGCGCGTATCTTCGACATTTATGGACCGATTTAGATAATTCTTTTTTTGTTCGATTGAGTTTTCTTGCGAGATGGTCCCATTTATTTTTTTTTCAAATCGGTTCAGTAGTTTACAAGTAATCCTGAAAATACTATGATATTAAATCAACTAACTTGACAATTTTGTTATTTATGAACCGAATTAGACGATTTTTTTGTTGGGGAAGGGATACCTTTGTGTAGTCTTTTTAACCGACTTCAAAAAAAGGGGGTATTCAGTTTGTATGTATGTATGTTTCTCCGCGATTATCTCACGTTTGGCTGAGCCGATTTTTCTACCTAAATAATATACCTACACTACCTAATACAGAAGGTACTTACACTAAAAATAAAAAAATAAAAAAATTGTTTAAAAACAAAAAAACCGACTTCAAAAAACCTGCCTCTAAAAAAGCAAGAAATAATATAGAAATCATTAGATACGCATTATCATTGTTATAATAAAACACGTCAATTGAAGTCGGGTGGGGCTTTTAGAATAAAAAAAGGAAGATGTAGGTACTCCAGCCCCACCCGACTTTAATAGACGTGTTTTATTATAACAATGATAATGCGTATCTAATGATTTCTATATTATTTCTTGCTTTTTTAGAGGCAGGTTTTTTGAAGTCGGTTTTTTTGTTTTTAAACAATTTTCTAAATATGATTTCAACCAATTGTATGCAGGACCCCTAATACCATAATTGTCTAATTTTTCTAGTAGTTGACTATGCAAAACGCGATCGAATGCTTTTGACATGTCCAGAAAAATCACGGAGGTAAATTTCTTTTCATTTGTGTTTTGCAAGACATCATTAACCAGATGAAATAAAGCTTGTGTTGTTGACTTGTTTTTTTGGAAACCATATTGATTCTTGTTTATAACGTTAAATTTATTAAAAAAGGATACAAGTTGATCATACATAGCCCTTTCAAAATTTTTTGCAAATATTGAGATTAAAGTAATTGGTCGGAAATTTGTCATGTCAGTGTTGTCACCTTTTTTGTATAACGGTTTGACAACAGCTACTTTCAATCTTTCTGGAAAAGCACCAGTTTCTAGAGAAAGATTTACCAGGTACGCCAGAATTGGACTGAGTTGTTCTTTGCATGATTTAAGTACTGCGGTACATACATTGTCATAACCTTCAGAGTGGGTATTATTTAGCGAGGAGATTAATTTAAGTATGTCATTTTCATTTATAGGTTTAAGAAAAATTGAATTATGAAATAATTGACTTTTGTTACATGTATTTTCTGTATTGTAGCTTGATTGATTGGGTGCGTTAATAAAGTATCTATTAAATTCTAAAGCTATGTCAGAGGGGTCAGTTACATCATTGTTGTTAACAACTATTTTATCAATATATTTTTTTGTTTTAATATTAGTTGTCTCGTCTTTTATTAATGTCCATGTTGCTTTGTTTACATTTTTGCTATTTGTGACGTAATTTCTGTGGGATATTTTTTTAGAACTGACAATACATTTTTTGAGTAATTTATTGTAATTCATATATTTAATTTTATCAGTTGGTTTCTTACTTGTGTAGTATTTGTAACGTAGTAATCGTTTTGTCAAACAACTTTTTTTTAGTCCTTTTGAAATCCAAGGGAGTTTTTTTGACATCTTAACTTTAACTCTGATTATAGGAAAACAAAGGTTGTAAAGAAGGCAGAATATGTCATGAAATTCGTTAAATGCCTCCTGTACGCTATCGTGTTTATAGACTTCGGCAAACGATAGACCTTGAAGATGTTGCTTAAATCTTTTAATATTTTCTTCAGAATAAATTCTTTTATTAATAAATATAGTTTTGGGGGTTTCTACTTTCTGTATCACTGCAAATTGTAAGATCTGAGCAGTATTGTGATCAGAGAGGTACAATGGGAGAACTTTTCCTATAGCGTGTGTTATATTACTTATTATTAAGTCAAGGCAAGAATTTTGACGAGTTGGTTCTGTTATATGTAACTCAAGATTATACCGAGTCAAAATTTCCCTTAAATGCGTCACATTTTTATTACATTCGAGCATATTAATGTTTAAATCACCTGTGAGTATGATTTTTTTATTTGGAAATTTTAAAAAACATCTGTGTAATAATAACTCAAGTCTCTCCAGAAAACATGTAATATATCTTTGTACCCTAGATGGTGTTCTATAGACACAGATAACAACAATATTATTAGAAATTAAATTTACTGCGCAACATTCAAAATGGTATATCATAGCAAGGTTATCGAGAGTGGTGATTTTTTTGTATTCAATTCCCTTTTTTATTAGTATGCAGGAACCTCCCCTTTTTTTTGGTCGTGAATAACTTGATGCCAATTCAAAGTTATTGACCATAATGTTATTTTCCTCACCACTTTTAATAAATGTTTCTGTGAAGCACAATATGTCTGGTTTGATTTCCTTACCAATCTCTGAAAGGGTGAGCTCTATTAGTTCCTTTTTAGACTTAAGGCCTTGTGTGTTCTGATGCAGTAGTGTAAAATATTTATGTTTTTTGGGAGCGAAAAAAATTTTCATGTTGAGGTTGAGAAGGTGTGGAAAGTTTTTTTGGGCTAGTTGATATTACTGCATCTTTATTACAATTAATAACTGATTGATTAATGACACAGTTATTCTATTGTATTTTTTTGAAGTAAAAAGGAATCGTTCCTTTTTTCGGGCTGATGGCAGGCTTTGCGACAGGTTTCATATTATCAATAATTTTTTTTATATTAGATGGAGTTAAGAATTGATTTTTATATTCAATGTGATCGACGTATATGTTAATTTTATAGGCTATATTAAATATGTAATTTTTGTGCTTTATGTAAGAAAAACCTAAGTCAATGTTAGTACAGTTTTTGAAATGCTTGGTCCATAAATTCAAATTAAAGTTCAATGTTTTCTCGTTAAGATATGGGTTGTATTTTATAGGTGCTATTAAAACATGGGCTTTACTTAAATTATTGAGAGCTATACAAATATTAGAATGTAGCTCATGCATATCCTTATCATGACTACCACAACCCAGAATGATTATATCGTTACAATTCACTTTAGATGAAATTTGTTCACATAGATTTAATATTTCTGTGCTTGTAGCGCCGGGCATGATGAACGCGTCGGGCTGATATACGTCATTCCATTTTCCTTGTCTTGATGATAGTAAGGTCGTTGACAATTCTTTGAGGTATTCATCACCCAAAATATAAATGTGCTGTTTTTTCTTGGTGTTATTTTGCAAATATGTGTGAGTTGATTAATTCTACGTTCGTAATCTGAATTTTGTTTTGTCAAACTATTATTTTCCGAAAGTAAATTTTCTATTTCATTTTCTGCGACTTCTAGTTTTTCCTCTAGTTTACAAATTTTTTCTTTAAGTTCTTCTATTATATAAGCCGCATTTGGGCGCAATTCTGAGAAGCTTCTGTTTGTGTCTCCCAGTGGAGTGGAGGTTACAGATGAGAACTCGTCCTCTTCTTTAGACCGGTCTCCAATTGAACTTCCCGTTGTTATGTTAGCTTTAGGGGTGGAACTATTTTCTGCGTCTTGCGTTATGCTACCAATTGACGGACTTGTCTGTGCCGGAGCTTGTGTAGTATTTAGGTATGTTGTTGAACCACTGCTACGGATCGGAGAGGTACGTTTTTTTCGCATGGTAATGAAAGATGGTTC
The DNA here is from genome assembly GCA_950108535.1 of Agriphila straminella. Taxonomy (NCBI): domain Eukaryota; kingdom Metazoa; phylum Arthropoda; class Insecta; order Lepidoptera; family Crambidae; genus Agriphila; species Agriphila straminella. The sequence goes on from OX467309.1 coordinate 20,074,652, forward strand.
TGTGTTATGTGTAGGTTTTCGTTTTGATTTTATTTCACATATGTTGCATTTCCAGTTCTTTTTTGCTTGGGGGTCCTTCAAGTTAAATAATTTCTCTGAGTAGCCAATGCAATCATACTCAAAGTTATTTTTACATGCTGAGCATTGTATTGTATTCTTTGAATTAACTCTGTTTTTGCATTTATTACAAGTGACTTGCTCCAGCTTCTGATTACTGCTTGTGTTTTTCGTTGTTGTAGACATCTTTCGCAATTTTTATACAATTTTAATTCAATGTTTGTTGTTCACGTAAATTAGTTTAGTTCCCAAAGCACTCGCTAGATGTCACTTTCTGTTGATGCCGTTTTCTTGGATATTGTTTTCTAAACAAACTGGATTGTTCCGAAAAAATTTTTGTTAAAAAAACAAATCACTACTTCGCGGGATCGAACTCATGAATTCAGAGTTGAATGTCTCTATAGTGACGCACGTGTCCATCGAGTTCTTAGCAGTGTTGACAAAAATTGTGATGACTATCGTCGTAAATGTAATGCCGATAAAAGTCGTTGGAGGTGAGTGACAAATTAATAATTTTTTTGCACTTTTTCACCACATTCACTTATTTTTAGTTTCTTTTTATAGTACAATTTTAGTTTTAATGGTCACAGTTGTTGATTTTTAAAGATAAGTTATGCTTTAGGTAATGTTTAGCACTGATTTTTATGAAACGTTTTGGCACTTTTATTTTTACTTGTTTTTTTAGTTGTTTGAAGATGTTTGTGTTGGATAACGATTACACTTATGTTATTTGTGTTCACGATTTGTTTTGCACAATTTTCTATGTAAAACTATCACTTTTTATATTTTTATTTGAACTTTAAACACGGAGCTTATATTCACTGGATGGTGGCGCCATCTCTACCACACAACGTTGTTAGCTTCTATAGTTATTGTTTCAGGAGTTAATACATTGTCACTTTCATAACTCGACGGAGAACTCATTATTTTAGCAAAATAGAACAAAGTATGTACTAATTACAAGAACACAGACTTAATTCGCGCGCTTATGTTTTTTTTTTCATCGCGCCGCGGCGACCTCGCCGCGCCGTCTATACAGCCAGTCAATACATACCTACCAGCCGGCCGCGGCGTTCGAATTCTTTGAAAGATACATGTTCTAAATTCAAATCTCTTTTCCTCCCACTAAAAAGTTCTTACCAGAAAAGAGCTATTTTGGTCCTACTTATATAGGAACAAAGCATATTTTTTCGAATAGAAGGGATGAAAATACATTTTTGGATCGGAAGAAAGTAGTTAAAAAAAAATTTATGCTATTATACTTAGAAAACAACCAAAAATCGGTAACAAAATAAAAGAGGAAATCTTAAGAAACCACATCAAACCATTTCTTACTCAAAACATTTCTAAATTGTTCCGGTTTAGAGTTAAAAATGTCAAGCACAGATATGTCAACCATTCTATTAAAAGTAACAGCTGATCGGATAAAAAACGAGTTTTTTCTGTAGTTGGTAGCACAATACGGAACACTAAGGTTGTTGATGTGCCTACTATTTCTGTTTGGAACTTTGAAATTTATTAGTGATAGAAGATGCGAGGAATCAATAAGAGATTGTGATAATTTTGCAAGTGTAACGACATCGGCAATTTTTCGTCGCTCAACGAGAGGTAAAATATGATGTTTTTTGCATCTCTCAAAATAGTCTTTCTCATAACCTTTACACTTAAATTGCAAGTATCTCAAAAACGTATGTATGTATGTTTGTATGTAATATTCTTTATTACCTCATATCTTTCAAACGGCTGAACGGATTTCTATGATTAAGATATCGTTAGATTTGTCTTTTCAGCCCAAGTGTTCTTAAGAAGGTGGCGTTATAAAAAAACCAACATGGCGGCTGTACGGTGCTATTATACGTAGAGAAAAAAAATTTTTTTTTAGAATACTGCAATGTGGGTGTCAAATTAAAGGGCTTATTATAAGGATTTCAAAAAGGTATATCATGACCGTAATATATAATAACTAAAAACGTTTTTTATTATTATTTTTAATTTTCTTTTGATTGCATTTATGTTCAATTACTTTTTTTGTTTTTAAGTATTTGCATCCTTAATTTAGAAGATACTTAGTATAATATTAGTTTTATCTTAGCACTTTGCTTGTACCTACCATTGTTTAAGTCCTAAGTGTTGTATACGCCTGTAAAAATAGTTCACACAGTCTCATAAGTAATCTTTTTAATCTATAAATGTTATGTGATATTGTTGATGGTGTATCTAATAAATAAAATAAATAAATAAATAAAAAGAGATAAATAAAAAAATAAATTAAAAAAATTAAAAAACCCGCCTGCATAAAAAGACAAGTCCACTGAAAAGATGGAAACAAGATTAAATAAATATTAAAGGCAACATGTCATAACAACATGCAGTCGGAGGCATATAATTCAATCATTCATAATGTCACTTTCTTTATGCATGCCTCCGACTGCATGTTGTTATGACATGTTGCCTTTAATATTTATTTAATCTTGTTTCCATCTTTTCAGTCGACTTGTCTTTTTATGCAGGCGGGTTTTTTAATTTATTTTTTTACATAAATGATCTAGGTACTTGATCTTTTTTGTGATATTTCCTTTTTATTTTTTTCTAAATTATGTGATTGCAGTTATTCCTTTTTAAAATATATTTATAACAAGTATGAAAGTATCGAGAGCCGCTCGATGCGTCTCTTTTACGTCTGTTAGCACATCTCTTCGCGAAAACGACGGCGCGGGACCGCTATAAATAATTATGTTTATATTTTTCGAGACTCAGTTTGATCCGGGATTCAAAATATAATATATTTTTCAGCTGACCCCGGTGGAGAAGTACGCGATGCGCGTGGTGGAGAGCGGCGAGTCGGCGAGCGCGGCCGAGCGCGCCGCCCTCGAGCACATGCGCCGCCAGCTGCACGACTGGGAGCACGCGCGCCGCCGCCTGCGCGACGCGGACGCCACGCCTCCGCCCGCGCCCGCGCCCGCGCCCGCCGAGCCCGACCTCACCTACTGCCGCCCGGACGCGCGCGCCCAGGTGCGTGCCCGCCGCCGGCGCGCGCCGCCCGCGCCCCCGCCGCCGCCCAGCCCGCCGCCCTCGCCGCCCGCCCCCGGCCGCAGCACGCGCTCGCGCGGCACCGTGCACATCAACCTGTGGCGGCTGGACGCGGCGGAGGGCGGGCGCCGCCGCGCGCGCGACGCGACCCTCGACGCGTGGCTCTCCAACGGCCCGCGCCGACACTCTCACAATAAATGATTGCGACCCGCCTCCCGCGTTTTGTATTCCTGACGTTCGCCGGTCGCCGCCCGGTCCGTCCGTGAATGCTTGAGCCGGGGCCCGCGCGGCCGGCGAACGTCAGGGATGCGGCGCCGCAAGCATTTACGGACGACCCGGCCGCGACCGCCCCCCGACCCCCTCCCGCCCCGCACCTGGTGCATCTACGGCCGTTTGGAACGCCGTCGTTGTTTGCAAAAATAATACAACTTATGCTGCTAAACTAGTCTGGAACCTATTCTGGACACTACACGTGGGGACAAGATTTTCTTACTTTAACATTATGAAAATATGATGAGGACGATGACGGCGTTCAAAGCTCGTAGATTCACCCATCCTCGGCGACCGAGCCGACCTCTCTTTACTTTAAAACGAAATGTCCGATATGCTATTGCCATCCCGAAAGAGACTAGGTTCGAGTCGCCGGCGATGTTTGGATCGAAAAACTCGTTAGTTTCGAGTGAGACTGGTTATGAAAAATTTACATCTAACGTTATAAAATAAGGCGTTTCAGCTCATAATGTCAACTTCTCGTAATGTCAACCGGACAAAAAATGCACATTTCTTATATCGTCAACTTCTTAGAATGTCAACTTCGTAAAAGGACAACTCTCGAAATGTCCACTCTTAAATGATATTTTCGCAAAATGACAACTATTCGTAATTTGTACTTTAACCCCCTTACTTATAAACGAGGTGTAAGGTTGGAATAGTTATTCTGTGTTTTTTCACCTTCTGACAACTACTATCTTCTGAATGTTTGACGAGGACAAAACACGGAATAACTATTCCAACCTTACACCCCGTTTATAAGTAAGGGGGTAATTGGCTAATAAAAAAGAAAACCATGACTTTCTTACTAATTTTGCTAAAAGATTTTCTAAAAAATCGTGGTTAAAGTGGGGGGATATTATATAGTATTATTTTTTAGTAAATATGTAAAATTTCAAAATTTGTATAATCAACCAACTATAATTATGCAAGTGCGATTTATCAACACATAACACATACAAATAATTCTAAAATAATTTCGATAACCATCAATCCGTGTTTACCTCCCAAAATTAAATTTACTTTTTATTTAAACAAAAAGACACAAAAATGTATGAAATGTAAAAAAAAAATGCAGATTTTCATTTTGCAGTGCAATTAAATACTTATTTTTATTGAAACAAAGAAAGTCTAAGAAAATATATGACTTTTCTTATTAATTAGTAATTTAAAGTACAAATTACGATGAGTTGTCATTTTGCGAAAATATCATTTAAGAGTTGACCAAATGCGAAGTTGTCATTGTGAGAAGTGGACATTTCGAGAAGTTGTCTTTTTGCGAAGTTGACATTCTAAGAAGTTGACGTTATAAGAAATGTGCATTTTTTGTCCGGTTGACATTATGAGCTGAAACGAAATAATGGTCCAGTTGATTTACATACGAATATTTAAAATGTTTACATGACTAATCCTGCCCGAATCTAAACATACGACGATCGAAATTATATTTATAAACTATAAATGGATAATGATCGTAGACTTGAAACTGCACGTTACAGTAAAATTAATGCAAATTAGTTAGGGCTCAAAATTAGAAATCGTTAAGTATTTTTTCATAGCAGGCCTAGATAAACAGTTCCCAACAGTTTCTGACCAGTCTGCCTAGCATTTGGATCACGACAATGGGTGCATTCTAGCAGACTAATCGCTGGCTCACCGAACGCCATAGAGTGGGTTTTAACCATGCAAAGTAAAATAATTTAACCCTTGCTAATATTATAAATGCGAAAGTCCGTTTGTTTGTTACGCCTTCACGTCTTAACTGCTGAACCAATCATCATGTTTACATACACGTTGTCAGGAGTACAGAGGACATAGGGTAGGGGTACCTTTCATTTCATCCCGAAAAAAAGGATTTTTGCCCGAGGGATAGCAAAGATGCTCCACGCAGACGAAGTCGCGTGCGGTCACTAGTTGTCAATAAAATTACAATCCATGGTTAAAATTACTCTGTGGTAATCGATTGGTTATCTAGCGTCAGCGCTGACTAATCAATGCGGTGCGAGCGGGACGGACAGCGTTGTCGGTCTCGTCAGGCGAACTTCTTAGGTATGAAAATGAAGCTACAAGTAGCCGGCGGGTCCGTCCGGTCTGGACGGAACAATTTCATACGTCAGAAAAGATAAGAGCTACGCGATAGAAAAAGAGAGGCAATCATAATGTGAATATAAGTAGGGAAGGGAGCGCTGTACGACCAGCCCTCAACCTCTTAAAACCTGACAGTTTTCTGAATGGTTATCAATGTGTCTCTTTTATTTGCTATACAGTGAGAAAGAGATGTAACTACCTATAGCAATTCTTAAACCTGGCAAGTTTTAAGAGGTTGTGATATCCCCCCTGAATTGCGCTTTATTGTGTATAAGCAAGAGTCGGTATTTATATAAATGATTTTGTGAATTACATCTTCTATACTTTACTAAGTATTATGTATTCTGTGGTCCCGCTCGCACCGCACTGATTTGGGACCGCCCGTTCACATGAAGAGTGTCGACGAATAGAGCTAGAGTAGCTAGGCCAACGGAGACCACACGTCTTGGTACCGTTGTCAGCAGAGACCACGACGTACAAGAGTAAAGCCCGTTCGCTTAGATAGTGTCGGTACACCCGCAAGCACTTGTGTTCAGAGACAGGAATACCGGTAACAAACACAACCTTTCACTACGGCGGCACTTCTATGTAAACTGCCAAAATCCAAATTGACTTGCGGGTGTACGCCGCACGCGGTATCCTTTGTGTATGCGGCGGCATCCTTTGACAAGAAGCGGCACGTGCAAAGGCGGCGCGATAAAAGGGCGACACTATCTAAGCGAACGGACTTTAATAAACCGAGTCGAACCATCGGTCTCGATTGGCTGTGACTTGCACACTTACAAAGCGCACTGCAGTTTCGGAATAGCATCGAGACAAATCCGCGTGTAAAGCTAAGCGTCCATTGTGCCGGGCCCGCGCGGCCACGTTGAAGTACATCATTACAAACGCATCACTCATCGAAAGTTTCCGAGATCGATCGTTGGGGACATCGATCATTAGAATAGGGATGTTGACTAATGAATAAAATAACGAAATACTAATAAAAATCGTAAACATATTAAACTTTTAGAGTAGCTTGTATACCTCTTGGTTTTATATATTGCATATTATTTGTTTTATGACCCTTCAAAGTTGGGTGGACAAGTCCATTTTAAAAGTATAAAATTTATTAAAATAAATGATACCTTTAATTAGTCCGTAATATGTATAGCAAATTTGTCGAAGAAACCATTTTGATAAACACAATATTTAATATAGCTGCTGAACAAATTTCCTATGCGTTGCATACAAACTAGCACGGCGTGACGTCATAACGTGCAAGCCATTAGTATGGAGCGTTTTTGATCGAGTCCATTTGTGTGCATTTCACACTGTGATATCTCGGGCAGTTTTCATGCTAGCGAATTAATTCTTTTACCAATGTTTCTTTTTTTGAGAGGTAATTTATGTAACATAAAATAAAAAAAATAGTCAACATCCCTATTAGAACGTTTCTGAGGTCTCGAAGCATTAGCAAATCAAGGTGTCTACACTAGACGAGAGGAGCACGAGGGTGCCCCAAGCGTTTAGTTCGTGCTCGTTGGAGGTTCGTCTAGCGTAGACGCACCTTAAGGGGATTACTGCGCTACATTAGCGCCGCCAATGGAAAAAAATAGTAGTGCTTAAATAAAAGACGAAATTGTGAATTGTGTTCTTCTAGTGCACTCCGAATAAGCTTTGTTGTACTTTTTATCGTTTAAACAATATTTTATAACCTGGCGTTTAGTTGTCGTTTAGTTAGTAATAAAACTCCATTAAACTAAACGACAGACTAGAAAATATAGTTTAAGCGATAAAAAGTACCACAAATCATAAACGGAGTACACTAGAAGAACACAATTCACAATTTCGTCTTTATTTATGCACTATGATTTTTTTCCATTGGCGGCGCTAGTATAGCGCATAAACGCTCTTTGGTTCGGATCTCGGCAGCAAGCAGCAGTGCTGCCGCAGCAGTGCGCTCTAAATTGAACCGTAATGTTACGAAAGGCGGCTCAAAGTGAGCGTCGCGACCGCATAGCTGTGCGGTCGCCACACTTTTCCGCTCACTTCAAATTGAGCCTTTTAGTCATAACATTACGGTTGAATTTGGAGCGCACTGCTGCTTGCTGCCGAGATCGGAATCATACCTAAGGGTCGACATCGACGCATCGGTCAGCACCGAGTGTAATATCGTGACTGCTTCGGTGGTCGAGTGGCTTCTACACCGGTTTTTATGGTCTCTATCTCATGTCCCGGGTTCGATCCCCGGCTGGGTCAATTTTGAAAAGCAACCAACGCGGGATGTATGCGTTGGTTGCTTTTCAAAATTGACAGACAGAAGACAGATTTCTTACTATACAGGGTGTAACAAGACCTTCAACGAAGCCGAGGTCTACGTATTCTGCCCATCATCAGGACCATTTTCTGTTCAAAATTATTACTGGGAAACCATTTTGATTTTTGGTGTTAAAAAAGCATTGCACGCAATGTGACGCGTACAACAAGCCGCGCCTGCCAGTGTATGCTACACAGCTGCGTGCGGCCGAGTTGAAAGGCAGCATTTATGTGCGTGCTCATGAGATACATCGAGTGACGACGTTTTGAAGCCATTGTTTGTTACGAAATACTTAAAATTTTGATAATGTTTCTTTAGTCAAAAAGTAGGAAATAACGAATAAAATAAGATTTCCTAAAAATTTTGAAAAAAAATTTTTGACTTTGACCTTCAATAACTTCGTAACTATTGGTTTCCCAGGTATAGTCTAAAAGACAAAAATGATCCTGATGATAGGCGGAATACGTAGACTTCGGCTTCGTTGAAGGTCTTGTTCCACCCGTTATATATTCTTTGTACTGGATGTCACACAAGTGATACGGGGTGTCAGTTGATTGCGGTATATCAACACCACACCACACCACACTCTGATCGCCACGTGTCGCACAAATGACAAATTCTACAAATAACATGGCATTTAGTTGATATGGAGAAATATAATATTTTCAATCACTTGGATTTATTTTTTAATTTCGTTTTTTTTCTTAGTAAAAAAGTAAAAGGATCACAAATGGAGAAGGTTAATTTGTATGATATTTGTTGAGGCAGGATCTCTTTACCAGATATTCAGCGGAAAGGGAAGTACTTCCACCGAGCTATGTGACTGTGCTCGGGGACCGCGGTCCCTTCCATAACAACAACTGAAGTGTCATTACGTCTCCCAGTCCCTCGGTATATTTGGACCACGACCACGACCGCGACCGACGTGGCGAAAAGTACAATATGTAAACATTACGCAGACGTGACGTCGCAATACGTCAAGCTAATATCGAGACCAAAATGTATGGAGACCTCACTCACGATATCGAAGTTTTCTAAGCACTTCGCACATAAATTCCAACATCGAGCAATTGGACCGCGGTCCCTTAGCACAGTCACGTAGCTTGGTGGAAGTATTTCCCTTTCCGCTGAATATATGGTGAAGAGATCCTGCCTCAACAATATTTTTTTTTATTTTTATTTTATTTATTAGATACACCATCAACAATATCACATAACATTTATAGATTAAAAAGATTACTTTTGAGACTGTGTGAACTATTTTTACAGGCGTATACAACACTTAAGACTTAAACAATGGTAGGTACAAGCAAAGTGCTAAGATAAAACTAATATTATACTAAGTATCGTCTAAATTAAGGATGCAAATACTTAAAAACAAAAAAAGTTATTGATATTAAAAAAACTTAGAATTCTTCTGGCGTTTTAAACTCAGTTGGCATTTGTAGAATCTGGCATTTGTCGATTAAACCGATCTTATGTGTAAGCCGACCCAAAAGAGCCGACTTTGTTGGTCCCGCCGCGGGACTATCTATCGTCCGCCGACTCTCGCTGGGCGGGCGGCGCCGGCGGCCCGCGCCCGCCCCCGCGCCCGCGCCCAGCCCGCCTCTGGTACTCGCGACGAATGCGGACAATACGCTAGCTAGCGTATAAAGCTAGCGTATAGTACGCATTTGCATTTATGGTGCTGGATGTATGATGATATACATAATAAATAACATGTATTGGTGATGGTGAATCAGAATTCAGATTCAAATACAGAGAAAGCACTTTGAACTTAATATCCGCCATGTAAAAATAATTGAAAATAATAATTTTGGACAATCTTACAAGTGTTGCTGTGTGTAGGTTTACATACATACTCGTATATATTGTTTATTGTTTATTTATTCAGGTAGCAAACAGTCATATACAAACAGTTTTAAGATAAGGTATACAATTAGACCTACAGTACCATAAATTAATGTATCATTAAACTAAGTAAGTAGTGCATACAAGCGACGGATATACAAGAAAAAAAAAATTATTACAATTTTAATGTTTTTTAGGTAGATAGCAAAAGAAACATACCACTTTATGCGCTAAGAGGCTCAAATTTAAAATTACTACAAGGTAGATACATGAAAATATATATAACTTACAAAAACAATAACTCACCCACTTTCCTTCTAAAAACGTTAAGTGAATTAGAGAAGATGTCCACTTCGTTGAGTGACTTATTGTATAAATTACATGCTCGCCTAAAAAAGGTATTTTTTGCATATTTTGAATGGCAAAATGAAACGTAAAATGTATCCTTAGAACGTGAGGAGAATCGAGGGACTTTCAAAGCAATTTTTTGTAATAGATCAGCAGAGTCAATATGGTTGTTAATTAATTTAAACAAGAATATCATATCTAGGAACTGGCGTCTATGGACTAATGATTGAAGTTTATGTCTTTTTGCGCTCACTTCATAGTCATTATAATAAGACCCAGCACGATAGTCAAGAGATTTAAGAAATTTTTTCTGTATTCGCTCTATCCTATCTCTATGAACAATATATTGAGGGTTCCAAACTACGCTACCAAACTCTAAAATGCTACGAACGTAGGCATTGTACAGTATCTTAAGTGTACTACCCTTAGTAAAAGGTTTTCCAAGGCGGAGGATCAAACCCAGTTGTTTATATGCCTTAGCCACGATATTATCTATATGTGTATTGAAGTGTAACTTCGAATCTAAAGTTACCCCTAGATCGCGAATCGAATTTACACGGCAAATGCTCCGATCAAAGATTTTATAGTCGAAGCTGATGGGACAATTTTTACGAGTAAAGGTGATGACGTAGCACTTGTCAAAGTTAATAAATAAATGGTTTTTTTCACAAAACCGCTCAAAGCACTCAATATCTCGCTGGAATTTTGTACAGTCATCCACAGTTCGAATAATCTTATAAATTTTGGTGTCATCTGCGTACAAGAGATGGTGTGAATTAGGGAAACAGAGGCCTATATCATTGACATATAAAGAAAATAAAAATGGTCCCAAATGGGACCCCTGTGGTACCCCTGATGGTATATTTAGGAATCTTGATCGGTAACCTTTAAGCGCCACAGCCTGGCTGCGATTACTAATATATGACTGTATCCATCTTAGCAGATCACCATGAATACCGATTCTCGAAAGCTTATTTATTAGTACCGAATGATTTATTTTGTCAAATGCCTTCGAGAAATCGGTATACACGGCGTCTACTTGACAACCAGCATCCATTGCATTCAACAAAAAATCTGTATATGTAATTAAGTTCGTGTTGACGCCGCGACCCCGGAAAAAACCGTGTTGTTCAGGTGCTAAAGCGTTATTCATTCGACTTGACAAAAAGGAAGTAATTATTTTTTCCATTATTTTGGCAAACACGGACAATTTCGAAATAGGCCTGTACTGTTTGACGTCATTCCTATCACCTCCCTTAGGGATTGGTGTTATTAGCGCTTTTTTCCAAATTGTAGGAAAACAACCTTCAGAAAGAGATTTCCTAAAGACAATTGTTAGAGGTAATGACAATTCCTTAAAAAGTTTCCGAGCTATAATAGGATGAACATTATCATAACCAGCACCTTTGTTGATATCTACTTGTTCGAGTAGCTTTTCGACAGTTTTCTGAGAAATAGCTACATATATATATATATAAATATATATAAATGTATTATGCAGATAATAATCCAAAAACGATAGGCTGAGTATAGTAAGTCAGAATGAGGAAAAAGTGCTTTTGAGTTTATGGTTATATTTTAGAAACTAAATTCTTACATACTTTACTCTCAGGTTTGGGTGAGCGAAACCGGAGCCGAAGAAAGGATGCCGGTGAGTACCCGCCGATCTGTCACGTTCGTCCGGCGACGTTTCCGTCCTCGCTAACTCGGTCGCTCCGCTCGCAGATGTGGTGCCCCCCGACGCCGCCCTCCGGCGACGGCGACGTGTACTGCGAGCGCTGGGCCCGCGCCCTCTACCGGCGCGGGGCCGCCCCCGACCACCTGCTGCCGCCCGCGCCCCGCCGCGAGCCGCGCGCGCCCCGCGAGCCGCGCCGCCCGCGCCAGGCGCCGCGCCCGCCCCACGCGCCGCCCTCGCTGTTCGAGCGCGCCGGGCCCCGCCCGCGCCCCCGCCCCCGCCCGCCCCACGCGGCCGCGCCGCACGCGCCGCCCGCGCACCCGCCGCCCGAGTGGGCCGCCGCCGAGGACGCCGCCCTCCGCCGCGCGCTGCGCCTGCAGCGCCTGCCGCCCGACCCGCCCGCCGCGCTCGCGCCCAACTGGGACTGGGCCGCCGAGCTCGTGCTCGACGCGGGCTCGGGCGCGCGCGCGCACCGCTCGCCGCGCTCCTGCCGCGACCGGCACGACGTGCTCGCCGACCCCGACCGCGCGCGCCGCAAGCACCGGCGCGCCGCCGCCCGCCGCCGCCCCGACGACGACGCGCCGCGCCCGCCGCTCGCGCGCCTCGACGCCGTGCGCGACGCCGCCGAGCGCCGCCGCGCCGCGCCCAAGCGCCGCCTCGACCCGCCGCAGGCCAACCCCAAGCACGCGGCGCTGCTGGCCGACCACGCCGTCGACTACGACGCCCCGCCCACGCCCGTGGAGGTCGCCTCGCGCCGCGCTGACCGCATCGCCAAGGAGAAGTCCAAGGCGGGCGCCGCCCAGCCCGCGGCCGCGCCAGCGCCCGCCGCGCCGCCGCCCGCGCCGCCGCCGCAGCGCGTCGTGGTGGCGGCGCACGCGCACCACGCGCCCGCCAAGCAGGACGCGGCGCGCCGCCCCCGCGCGCCCGCCCCCGCCCCCGCCGCCGCGCCCGCGCCCGCCGCCGCCGACGCGCCGCGCGCCGCCGCGCCGCCCGCCGGCTCGGCCGGCACGCCCGTCGTCTCGGCCGCCCCCACACAACTGCTCTATCGGCAACAGACGCTTGCAGCGCGACATCACCTTAAAATACTACATCATGCGGCGGCCACTCAAGCTCAGGTAACTAAACGAGTTCGTAATACTTACCTACATGCGATACTTTCATATTAAGTTTTGTTGGTCTCTATTTACAAATAAAAACGTGTTAAAAATAACTAGAGTAAGAAAACACTAAGTACTAAGAGAAACCAACAACGAAAACTGGCGCGAACGATTGGTGGGAAAACGGCTTAAGGCACGTTACGTGCGCACGTCCAAATAACGCTGCCACGCAAGTCGAAGCATTTCGTAGAAAAACCGACAATCAATGGGAACCCAACCAACGAGCGCCATGAATGCACACACTTTACTCTTTGGAGTGCACGCTGCGTGCGCCCAGTTGTTTTTAGTATGTTCGCGAACGAATAAACATGTAAGCAATAAAAATGTATATTAATGGAGTTCGAAAGGGGGACGAGGGGAATAAATAGGTGCCATCGCCCACCGGGGTGGTGAACGCCACCTATTAGTGCCAACCACCACCCCTATGGCACCCTCGCAGATGGGAATAAAGGGTTTATTCGTTCCCGAACATACTAAAAAGAAGATGTACTATGTGGATGTAGTTTTGCGGACGAATAAACAATACATGTTTTTTGTATACACAGGTGCGGGGCTCGCAGCCGGGCGCGGGCGGGGGCGAGGGCGGCGCGCCCGCGCTGCGCACGCTGCAGCTGCAGCAGCTGGCGCTGCGCCGCGCGCCGCCGCCCGCGCCGCGCCTGCTGGCCGCCGCCGCGCGCCCGCACCACGTGCTGCTCACGCACATCGCGCCCGCCGCGCCGCCGCCACAGACACAGCCCAGACCCCCCGACCCTAGACAATAAACTATTTTAATACGATGCCTTCTTTTATTTAACCTCTACATTTCAATTATTTTATTTATTTTTATTTTATTTTATTTAGGATACAAACAGTCTTATACATTGGTATTGCATACAAAAAATATGAGTTATAGACCTATAGATCCATAATAGTAGTTTATGATACTGCCACATAATGAGGGGTATTAAAACATGAGAGGCGATGTTTTTAATAGTATCACACGAGTGTTTTAATACCTAGTTATGTGCAGTTTCATACACTACTTTATCTACACTCATACATTTAGGATTGAACCTACTAAATAAAAGATCAACGTTAGAAAAGAGAGTGAGACAATGGTGTCAATTCGGCTGGCAACGACTTGACTAAATTGACAGGACTAAACTAAATTTAGTTTTCCATCCTTTTCTTTCTGTATCGAAAAGGCAAGAACAGAATGCTAAAATTAAGTTTAGTCCTGTCAATTTAGTTAAGTCGTGCTAACCGAATCGACACCATTGTTTGTATTAGCTAGGTATTACCTTGTAATAAGTCATTTCCTTAGCTGCATCTAAAATATCGAGCAGAGTCAAATTTTCTTCACATTTTAAATCAAGAATTAAAAAAACCTACGAAAATCATTACAACAAAATGTTAAAATTGAAATCAAAACATTTTTGTAAAGCTCTAAAAATGGCGCGCATTCCATTAGAAAAAAAATTATGAGATGAGTGCACTGGGATGCGTTCAGAACCTACGCTTCGAGTGCAACCGAATGCTCTAACGGCGTTCCAAACATTAGAGCGTGACTTCCGGTTGTAACAGCTTTTCCGTTTCAAACGTCAGAGCGTTGCAACTTTTTAACCATCAAAATCGGTGGTTGAAAAACGCTGACGTTTGTCTGTAGTAAAATTGTCAATGCCTTTGACATTATTTTGTATTTTGATGTTTTTGTGTCTAATTTTTTTAAATATTCATGGTAGCTCCTCAGAAACAGATTTTATTTCATATAGAATAAAGGAAAGTTTAAATTATTCGCATTCCAAATGGAAAACGAAGAATTTGTATAAAGTTCTTGGTCGTTCCGAACCTTAAAGCCAAAAACCAAACAACCGCACTCTAAGCCTCTAAACGCAACCCTGCAAACTAATCGCACTAATGTCATCGATCACCATAGAGTGCATTTGAATCATGGAAAATGTATGTGAAAATATCGTTGTTTTTTTTTAATATCAAGGCACTGCCTACTTCTTGGATTTGCCCTGTATCGTAATGAGAAAAAAAGTTATTTTATCTACACTCACAATGTAATGTTCCAAATATGAATTCAAAAGAGGTAATATAAATACGTACTTTATTTTCGTGAATAGGTAAAATTAAAAAAAAAAACTCATTACGATGCAGTCAGCTGCATCATAAAATAACTTTTTCTCACTTATGCTCTGAAATCTTATCATTCCATTTGAAAAAGGAATGCGGGGCGTTCCACATTTCCGAGGGGGTCTGGTTCATCACATTCTAAATTTAAAATTCAGGCCAGGAATGAATTTCAATACTTACTTCCCGCACCAGCACCAGTGCGGGAAGTAGGTACAGTGCGAAGATGATCTGGGTGGTCTGCGGCAACTTCTTTTTTTGTTTTAGCTGATCACAAAAACAAAAGCAAAGGCACATTTGCACCATAGAGCCATAACTTTAGTTCCTTTTTTCTGGCACGCAAGCCAACGACAAGACAGTTAATATTATAAAGGTAAAATTATTTAATAGGTACTATAATAACGATACAATAAAAAAAATGGTGCGCACAGAGTATATTACTATAAGAATAAATAAATATTACATTGTATTGTACCAGATTTATCAGAGACAAATCCTCTAAGTAATCTTGAATTATGTACAGCGCCATCTACCGCCGAGAAGCGAAATGAGATGGGTTTTTGCTTCTCAGCGGTAGATGGCGCTGCACGTAATTCAAGATTACTCAGAGGATTTGTCTATGATAAATCTCATTTTGCTTTTCGGCGCTTCGAGCGATTAAACTGCTGAAATGCACCCAAAAAAAAAAAAACTGGCGGGAATTAAATTTAATTAAGTTTCAATTGAAAAGTTTTTTATTTCCTCGCATTTCTTGAGAAAAGCACTATACAAGCCTTGTTCTGGAAGCTACTTCCCGTTCACGGCTGTAATGTACTATTTTTCTCATTACGATACAGGGCAAATCCAAGAAGAATGTAGTGCCGTGATATTGAAAAAAAACAACGATATTTTCCCACATACTTTCCATGATTAAAATGCACTCTATGGTGATCGACGACTTATTGCGCGCCATTTTTAGAGCCACAGAGAAAGCAATACTATACGTAAGAAGAGACGGGACTTCATAGACCAAAAAAATCTACGAAATGTCAAATCAAACATACCTCGACGTAGCCAACATAACGAATGTAAAACAATGTTTTGCCAACCTACAGGAAAGAAATAGAGATGGGCGACCTTATAGTATTAATTTTTTTATCGATATCGATGAATGCAGTGAACTGCGCTTTACTTAAGAAATAATTTTAAAATTTCTACTAACATGACACAATACTCTGTTTTTTAACCAGTACTGAGTCAAACAAGTATGTTAGAATTAATTATCAAGCATTTAACCTATGGGCAGTACTTTTAATTAAAAAACAGAGCATGTGTTCAGTTTAATATTAGAAATAATAACTAAAAAATTTAAAAAATATATATTTCCCAAAAAAATCCACACTGTCGCATTTTCACCGCACATTTCATTAATAATACATACCTACATAATAATACAACATTGCCATTATAATAAAAAAAATAAAATTAATCCTCATCGTCGCATTTTCGCCGATCAATTTATTTGCTCATAGACCATAATAGTGACCTGAAATAAGAGTTACATTAAAATGGATATAAAATTACAATAATAATAATAATAAAAAAAAAGTATTAATTATTACCAAAAAAAAGTCATTGTCGCATTTTTGCTGAACATTTTATTAGCTCTTAGTTGTGACCTGGAATAAGACAGATATAAAATTGCTAATATAATAAAAAAATATTAAAAAGATTTATTCCCAAAAAATTCGCATTTTCGCCAATTAATTCGTTAGCTCATAGTAGTGACCTGAAGTAAGAGTTAAATGAAAACAGATATAAAATTGCAATTATAATAAAATATTCAAC
Organism: Agriphila straminella; assembly: GCA_950108535.1. Taxonomy (NCBI): domain Eukaryota; kingdom Metazoa; phylum Arthropoda; class Insecta; order Lepidoptera; family Crambidae; genus Agriphila; species Agriphila straminella. Next base: position 20,091,369 of record OX467309.1, read on the forward strand.
TAGTTTATAATATTCAGAATAGGGATGTTTACTAATGAATAAAATAACGAAATACTAATAAAAATCGTAAACATATTAAACTTTTAGAGTAGCTTGTATACCTCTTGGTTTTATATATTGCATATTATTTGTTTTATGACCCTTCAAAGTTGGGTGGACAAGTCCATTTAAAAAGTATACAATTTATTAAAATAAATGATACCTTTAATTAGTCCGTAAAATGTATAGCAAATTTGTCGAAGAAACCATTTTGATAAACACTATATTTAATATAGCTGCTGAACAAATTTCCTATGCGTTGCATACAAACTAGCACGGCGTGACGTCATAACGTGCAAGCCATTAGTATGGAGCGTTTTTGATCGAGTCCATTTGTGTGCATTTCACACTGTGATATCTCGGGCAGTTTTCATGCTAGCGAATTAATTCTTTTACCAATGTTTCTTTTTTTGAGAGGTAATTTATGTAACATAAAATAAAAAAATAGTCCACATCCCTATTGGGCCAAGCCCATTTCTTACACCTAAAATTAAAAGCATCGATATCGATATTTATATATGATGTAACACCACTCTATTTTCCTGCAGATTATTTTTCTGACTAAAATTTTATTATTTCATTCAAATACCTACCAAAAATTGTAAACGAATGTTATATTGGTTAATGTATTACTCACCGAAGCTCATCTGAAGGAAATTTGGCCATAAAAAAACCGTTTTGTATCGTCTTTTCACGCCGATTTTAAACCACAAATTTCACATTTTACATGCTTCATTGTGATTTACATGTACTGCACCTTAACTTGACTATTAACAAATTAAAACATTAAAACAAACTTTTAAATATCACAAAACTATTATAAAACAAACTTTTAACTACCTACACAAATTAATTTTATTTGTTAAAATACTTTAAATGTTGCCGCCATGTTTCTCTGACAGATGACCTATCATCAAAGAACGAGAAAGAATGAGGAAGAGTGAGACAAATATAGTCGCCATCAAAATTCGTGTCCGTTTCATAGAATCTTTTTTTTGTATGGAAGTTGCGACAGACTGTTTAGAGCATTACGAAAATAGTTTTGAATTTTGATTTCAATTTTTACATTTTGTTATAGGTACTGAATTTTGTAGCTGTTTTTTATTCTTGCTTAAAAATGTGAAAAAAATTGACTGCAAAATTATTTTAGATGCAGCTAAGGAAATGACTTAATACAAGGTAGGTACATAGCTAATACAACCAAAGTCTCTCTCTCTTTTCTAACGTTGATCTTTTATTTAGTAGGTTCAATCCCAAATGTATGAGTGTAGATAAAGTAGTGTATGAAACTGCTCATAAGGTATTATGCATCAGTATCATAAACTACTATTATGATGCAGCTGACTGCATCTTAATAAGTTTTTTTTTAATTTTTCGTGTCCACGAAAATAAAGTACGTATTTATATTACCTTTTTTGAATTCATATTTGGAACATTACGATGTGAGTGTAGATAAATAATATAAAATTACACAGAGTTTAGTGTTATGGAAGTAAGTAAGTACTAACATAAACATACACAGTCTAGTGCTTTAGAAAATGTACAATAAATCATCAAGTTACTATTAATAATCAATAATCATTATGTATGTAGATAGGTAGGGACCCCTTTGGTGTATAATTTATTTATTTATTTTTATATATACATAATATGTACACGAGTAGAGTAAATTATGTTGATGCTACCACTGCAGTTCAATTATAAAATATTTAAGTATTACCTACTTTACCTACATTATCAAAAGGACACCCCAAACGATCACAATAATTGCTTGTCAATCATTTAATTTTACATTGCATCGGCTTGTCAATCACATTTTAAGCGCTTATTACACCTTCCTGAATTTCGGATCCGGAATTTAGTGTCCGATTTAGGACGAGAAATTCAGTCGCCAATTAGACCGTCCTGAATGTCGGATCCGATATCACAGCTTTACGATCATACAGTTGTCAAACGAATGTTCTTGTAGCCGTAAAAATACATAGCTAGGTAAATAGGAGGTATATATGTAGGTAGCTAGGTAGGTAATAGGTACGTGTCATTTTCAACGCTAATCTGAACTAGTTTTTAACCGACTTCATCAAAAGGAGGAGGTTCTCAATTCGATTGTATACGTTTTTTTTATCGTTATTCGCGCGTATCTTCGACATTTATGGACCGATTTTGATGATTCTTTTTTTGTTCGATTGAGTTTTATTGCGAGATGGTCCCATTTATTTATTTTTCAAATCGGTTCAGCAGTTTTCAAGTAATCCCGAAAATACTATGACTTTACATCAACTACCTTGACGACTTTGTTATTTATGAACCGAATTAGATGATTGTTTTTGTTGGGAAAGGGATACCTTTGTGTAGTCTTTTTAACAGACTTCAAAAAAAGGAGGTATTCAGTTTGTATATGTATGTATGTTTCCTAAATCGGATCCTACCTTCCTGAATGCAATTACACTGCTCTGAATTTAGGAGCGACTTCATATCGGGTCCGATATTATCTAATTAGCTCTTTAGTCGTCTAGGAGCGATGCTTGAAATGAACCACAGAATAGATAGATTACCGTGGCCAATCAAAAGTAGGCCACGCCCCCAAATGGTAAATTCAATGTAAATGATTGACAAGCAGTTTTGATCGTTTAGGGGGTCCATAATTTAACATAAGTTAAACACATGGAGTTCGTAAATAAATAAAATCAATCGTTTACATAAAATAATTTAATAATGTACTGAGAACGAAATCTATCTTATACATCATCGACGAAACGAGTGTCAGGGGCGCGGTCGTAGTGCACGGTGACCAGCCGCAGCGCGCGCAGCAGCCGCGCGGCCGGCTCCGCGGCGTCGGCGGCCGCGAGCGCGAGCGGCCTGAGCGCCGAGCGCACGGCGCGCGCCACGTTCGCCGCGAGCACGAGCGGCGGCTGCACGCACGCGTTGAACACCAGCGCCAGCGCCGGCTTCAGCGCGTAGTCCGACGCCGTCTGTACCGTGCCCGTCACCAGATCGCGCACTGCCATCAGTGCGCATCTGAATATTTATTTATTTATTTTATATATACATAATTATACGGGATAGACCCAATTACATAATATAGTAGATCAACGTTGTGAATACGGCGACAGAAAAAACTGTAGGCTCGATAGATGGCGTTGATAAAAACGAAGAGTACCTACTCGTAGGCAGGCAAATGTTGAGTTTAATTTGTGTGCATTTCAAACTGATATCTCGGGCAGTTTTTGCCAAACCAAAAATAAGAAGAATACATGTTATATAAAATGAAAATAAAATAAAAATGCGTGTAACCCTAAAATGTTTCTCTTTGGGAGGATGTCAGCCAGCGAGCGCTTATTTGTCTCTTTGGCCGAGATCTATAGGTAGCTGGTTCAAATCCGGCTCGAAGGACCATAAACATGTACGAGCTGCTGCCGTACAATGTTTAAATTGATAAGAAATGATAAGAAGTTTTTGATGAAAGTCACGAATTTAATTTGATTGATATTTAATGCTAAATGATACGAGTAAACATCGGGGCGATCGAATGAGTACTAAAATTATGATATTAAAATTACATTATAGTGCAGTAAAGGGCTGAATCGGCGATGACGCAATTGTGCGGTTGTATAGACCGTACAGGCCGTTTATTTTTAAAAGCCAATTTGACACTTCTCTTTCCATCAACGCCATCTAGTCAGGCAAATAATCACTATTTCTATTTTTTTAATGTCACTTTGAAAAGCCCTCATTCAAAGATTCATAAGTAAGTACCTAGTAATATTATCATCACTGATGCGGAATTATGTCATTTCGTGTGGCTAGAAGGTAGTCGATTGTAGGTATACCTCTCGAGCGCGATGATTAGCGCTATGGGCGGCGCGAGCAGCAGGTGCGCTGCGGCGGGCAGCGGCGCGAAGGCGGCGGAGGCGGCCCGCGCGCTCCTCCGCGCCCAGCGCTCGCACGCCGTCACGCGGCCCGCCTCGCTCGTCGCCAGGTACGCGCCGCCCGCGCCCTGCTCGAAGTAGTACACCTCCACGCGCTCCGGACCTGATGCACAGTGCTCTCCATCATTTCAAAGTCCCGGGGGGACTTATTGCGTATTGACATAGACCGAGCATCACCTCCGCATTGGGGCAGCGTGGTGGGTTATCTATCTTAATGGCCCATCCTCCTAACTTCAAATATAAAGTAGAAGGATATTATTTTATAATGATGATTTTATTTATTTTATTTTATTTTAAGGTACTCCAACAATGTACATACAATAACGTAGATAGGTATAAACAAACATTTGCCACAAAATGCTTGTATGCCATCAATTACAGGATGATGATGATGATGATGATGATAATGTTAAAATAGTAATGCACTGAGAAGGCACCTACCGATTTTATTGGAGCTGTATCAGCTGTACCACAGAATGCTGATAATCTTACCATTGTCACTTATATCCAATTTGTCAGTATTGATATTATTCAAAATCCTCCAAGATTTTTGTATCTTCTGAAATATAAACATTCAAATTATATATATACCTAATTTACAAAATAAAATTTTAACAATAACTACATTTATTTATTAAGCCTAAATGACACAAGGAGAGTTTCTCTCTCGCACGCGAGCGGCGAATAAAGGAAACTCGACAGCTTTTTTGGTGCTACAATCATGCTTGAAATACATATAGGTACCCACTTAAGTCAGTTACCCCCGGTGTTTAGTGCCCTGCTGCTCTTTGTAGGAAATTCCTCGCTAAATAAATAAATTAAACGAAGTTTTCTTTGAAGTATAAAAATTTTACTAATGACAGGAAAAAAAACAATGGAACGAAATTACATTTCTTCTAAAAACCATAGCATAATAAAAAGCATCACATAACGTGGTATAATATTAAACACCCGGTCTCTGTGGTACTTAATTGGAGGTTATCGGAGATTTAACTTTATCAGAGAGGTCTACATTACCTATCTGGTTTAAAGTTAATTTTATTTCTTTAAACGATATAATGTTGACCCATCCTAAAATAGGTACTTACTTAAGTACCTCAGAAACCGGGGGTTAGCCAATAACAGAGTTTCACAGCGTGCTATAATATTCTACAGGCAAACTGTTTATGTACTACTTAGTAAAGTATGTAACCTGAGGAGCTTGTGAGTCGCCAGCAGCGCCGGCGTCGGGCGGGGCGTGAACGTAGCCTTCGTCACCGAAAACTCCCGCGCCTTCCCTGTAACAAAGAATAATAACAACGATTAATTAAGTAGGTAACAGAACAGTAGTCACCGCCGCCGGTGTCGTCCCCATCCCCACTGGCAACGAAGATGCCCTGCCCAATACCATGTTTTAAGCAAATAAACTATTGACTAGGTTTAGGTACCTACTTCGCGTCGACTCTTGATCATAGTCATGATCAAGAGTTGACTAATAAAATAAAAAAACCGGTCAAGAGCGAGTCGGACCCGCGCACGAGGGTCCCGTACTGCTTCATAGTAGAGGTCAGCGCTATCTTTTGACCGATAGTGGAACTAATGTAATTTTCTGCGATGTAGTACTTCTCCTATGGCAGTTTTAGGCCAGTGCCATCTCTTGACCGATTATAAAGCATTTGTTCCCAACTAGTCACACCATCAACTGTCACACTGTGAACTGGTTTGCTTGGGAAGTTTTCATTTAAAAAATTCCCAACAAGCACAGTGTGACAGTTGATGGTGACTCGTTGGGAACAAATGAGTGGAACTAAATGTAGTTTTTTCTTCATTTAATTTAAGTTTAATGTTAATAAAATTATTTGAAAAATCATTTGTCATCGTTATTTTACACCACCCTGTAGGTACAAATATTACCTACAAAGAGAGCCTGACTGACTGATTATAATGCAGTATTAAATAGATAACTAGGCTGGTGTTGCGTGCCTGTAGTGCAGCGGCGGGGCGCGCGGGGCGGCGGCGCGCGCGGGCAGCACCAGCGACGCCGGCACCAGCACCAAGCTCTCCGCGCCTGCGCCGGCGCCGCCCTCGCCCACAGACTCGCCATTGGCCGCCACCGACGCCGCCTGGACGATATTTTTTATTATGTGGCGGAGTCATATTTTTGATTGAAGGGCGGATTCTATAAATCAATGGGACCACGGTTAAATTATTTTTTCCGTTGTACCGTCAATGGGACATACAATGGAGCTACGGAAAAGTAGGGCAAAAACCTCAACTGGTCAACTGACACATAAAAATAATCTACCTATCACCTACTTTTTTAACAGCGTTATTTATTTTAACAGTAAGTATTTTAGATGATACAATAGGTTCTTGAAATTTGCTAAGGTAAGTACCTAGATGGAATTAGGTAGATTTCTCATTACGTGTTACAAAAATACCCCTAATGCCGAATATGGTAGATTAGGGACCATCAAACTGAACAAGTTTTACTACGGGACCAACTCTGAAATCGTCAGAAAAATCAGCTGTTTCATACATTTTGATATTTTCGTTATTAATTTTTGTATGAAACAGCTGATTATTTTTTCGCGAATTGATAGAGTTGCGGTTAGAACCAAACTATAGATAGTGAAATAGTTCAGTTTGATGGTCCCTCATCTACCTCGGCTATTCGGCATTAGGGGTTGTAACACGTTGCATTTTACTATTAAGGCGCGGTTGTAGTGAACTGGCGCCGCCACTACATTTATTTTTATTTCTCGTAAACCTAATATTTAAAAAAAGTTCAAGTAATACCTAATCTCTTAAATTGTCTCTAATATTTTTTGAATAACTCTTCAACAGTTTATCATTCATTTTGTAAATTTTAAAATCCATAATTGAAAAAGGTGGCCACTTTGAGCTAAAATGGATTTTAAAACTTACAGAAACATTAAAAACCGTTGAAGAGAACTTATTCAAAAAATATTAGAGACAATTTAAGAAATGAGCTTTTTTTAAATATTGACTTGATTTACGAGTAATAAAAATATAATTATGTAGTGGCGGCGCTAGTTTCACTACCTACAGCGCCTTAAGTAATTATTTTGTGCAAACTTACGCTCAAAAGATAGAGCTGCCGCACTTGCCGCAGAGGACTGGAGGCGCGAGGTAAACGTGCAGCTCTCTCACCTGCGCCCCGCTGCTGCACCACCACCTGCGAGAGACAACGGTCACACGAGGCTCCCACTCACAGATCCATTAGGTACCTATTTACATGCAATTTACAAATTCAATAATTAAATAAAAATGTTGACGTACCTAAGTAATTATAATAATTCCTACGCCTTACCTGAACGTAGGAGCTGCTGCTGTCAAGAGTCGGGGGCTCGGCAGCAGGCGGAGTCGGCGGCGGCGCGGCGCGGCCGGGCCCGCCGGCGGCCGCCCCGAGCCTCGCGGTCTCGGCGCGGGCGCTGCCCTCGGCAGTCACGCTTCCACTGTAGCTGTTTGTGTTTCTATCTGACAAATTCACGTGATACCACAATGACCTAAATACCACAATATGCCAATACATAGCTAGGTACTTCAGGGGAAGGTCAGGGTCAAGTGGTTAATAACACATTTGTGTTCATTTTTCTTTCATTTTTTTTTTAAATCGTGAATAACAACTTAGTCCACCAAAACATGGTTCTGTGGCAAGTCAGTTGTTATCGGGCGGGGGTGTGGCGCCGTAACGACAGCGACTTCCATGGTAAAGTTATTTATTTATTTTACTCAAAAATGCTTGTAATATGGTCATTATTTTGACAACAAAGTCGAGGTTGCCGGTGTCCTCCGATGGTGACGCAACAAAGTTGTATGGGATTTCATTATTTGTCGAGTTTTAGCCACCAGCAATTTCCTTTGAGAATCCATTAGAGTCGAGTTTTGTTTCAAACATAGTTAGGTGAAAAAAGTACATTGTACATACAACCCGCGCAGCTAAAGAATGGGATTAAAAATGGCGTCGTTCATATATTCACTTCTCGCTCGCACATTAAACCCCACACCTATCGCTCTCTCAGTCACACTCGTTGTGGTAAGCGCGGTGAGCCGCCATTCTTTATTTGCGCGGGTGTTGTATAAATTGTTGTAGATGATGTTTTTGTACTTTTTTTTTTACTTTTTTACTATTTTTCCTTTTTATCATTTTTGATATTTTTTACATTTTTGTCATTTTAGTATTTTTTGTAATTTTGTCATTTTTGACATTTTGGACATATTTTACTTTTTTGACATTTTTGAGTAAATCACTATACAAGCCTTGGTCCACAATGACTGCACTGCTGGCCACGTTATGATGGCCTCGAGCTAAGCTTAACTACGCTCTCTGCCTTCAAGCTTGGTCATCATTGCAGGCCTTGCTGTCGGCGCTATAAAGGCCTCGACCTCCGGTATCGGCCTTTATTCCAGCTTGTCCATCAAGGGCTGCAATGCTGACCGCGCTGTGACGGCCTGGACCTGCGCTAAGCTCCGCTCTCGGCCATCATCATCGCTGCCAGCAACACAGTCATTATTGACCGCGGCAGTAATGTACTATTAAGTTACGAATCAACCAAGGTAGGTACTTAATAAAAATATAAAAATAATTTTTTTCGTCACCAATGTGTTCTACACGTGACCTAACCTTCCACTAAAGTAATGGCACATAATATTTTGGATCCACTTTATATTCATAAGCAAATAATTATTCAGCACCTGGAATCTATAATATTCATTTCCGCCCACGGGAACCTGCCAGGATAAAAAGTACCTACCTATCCATTGTTTTATTCCCGGTTATAAACTTGGTAGGTAGGTTGTACTATCTGTGTGCCAAATTCCATCCTAATCCGTTCACTAGTTTTTGCATGATTGAGTAACAAACATCCAAGGCAGGATTAAGTACTTAGGTCTTAGATTATTGGGTAGGTTTGGAGACTGGCAGTAGATTGCTTTTACCCCATAAATACATACCTACCGTAAATAATGATTTACCTAAGTTTATATTTGCAATTTCTAATTCCTTTACTTCAACACCTCTGCTCATCGTCATGTTTATGTTGTCATTAAATCAATGCATTGATTTCTTAGCTAGCATTAGCACAACTGAACTGAGATTATTATATTATTTTAATGGTATTGGGCACTGACGTCCGTGACGTCCATAATAATGGACGTCAGTGGTATTGGGAAAGATTGGAAATGACATCATTGACAACCAATGAAAGCTATTTAGTACAGAGAGTATAAATAAACCATAGAGTAAGATAAATAAACTAAAACCTATATCTATGACTAAAACGTACCTATTGTTTTGTTTGTGTGTTATACAGGTATTCTTCAGGTGCCAGCCAGAATAATATCATAGTGTAATAATAGTACATTATGAGACAAGTTAGCTTAGGTTGCTCATTGAAAAGAAAAAAAAAAGAAAAGAAAATATTTATTAGACGTACAGACGTGAGATGACATTTACATGCTGTGTTTGTACATAATGAAAAAAAAACATAAAGCAAAAACAAAAGAAAAATAGAAAAAAAAAAATATCTCACGGCTGCGTCAAGGTAGGAAGCCAATTCAGCATGTGTCGTGTTTGTAAGACCCGACGCTGATTTTCAATTGGCACCTTTTTGTTTTTTGACAGCTGAAAGTCTTAAACGAAATAGCTCACACTCCTATGGTAATATAATATAAAATATTGTACACATTGTAGAATTAATTAGATAATTTATTATATTAATATATGTATTTAATATAAGTAAATAGAATAATATATAAAAATATATTTAGATGGACCATAAAACAAGATAACCTATATAAATGATATGTTGTTGACGTTGTACAATTCCGTGTCACGCTGCGCACTGAGAAGATAATGTTTCATGCGCAGTTTAAAAGTGTGGATTGAATTAATCTGTCTCAAAGGAGGCGGTATATTGTTCCATATTTTAGAGGCAGCGTAACGAAAGGCTCCCCTAAACGATGCCGATCTATGAGCGGGCGTAGCCAACTGCCGTGAGCACTGCCTTCTTTCACACTGCCTCCCCAACCAGTCAAGCTTATGATAAAGGTATGAAGGCTCCTGGTATTTAATCACCCCAAAAAGCAGACATGCCAGGTGCAGCTTTCGCCTCGACTTCATTCTTAAGATGTTGTTACTATTCAAGAATGGCGTGACGTGAGCTCTAGCAGGTACGGAGAAACAAAATCGAGCACATGCATTCTGGACCCGTTGAATGAGCCGCTCTGTTCTACCCAGCAAACGCGGGCCATAAACAGCATCTGCGTAATTTAGCTTAGATAGGACTAGCGACTCAGTCAACTGCACACGTAACTCCTCCGACAGGAAGGGTCGTATTCTGTATAGAACCTTGAGACGATAAAAGCAGTTTTTAACTGATTCCGCAATATGATTCTCAAACCTCAAGTTTTCGTCAAGAATTAGGCCTAAATTACGAGCTGACGTCACACGTTCTATCTTTTCTCCCTTCAAAGTCACATTCAAATCCTCTGGTAAATGGCTCAGTTGTTTTTTTGTACCAAACAGCATGTACTTTGTTTTCAGGGGATTCAGCAACAAACAATTTTTATTAGACCAATCAGCGATTCTGTCCAGATCTTCATTTAGGTCCTTAATAGCAGATAGGTGTTCACTTGGTTTAAAAGATATGTAGACCTGAGTGTGTAACGTTATAAGTTAATTTTTAATTAAATTATTATTAAAATCTACATTTTATTAAAATAAAATAATAAATGAAAACAAAACTTTTTTTAAATACCTAATTAACCTAATCTTATTTCTAACTTAAATTAAACACTAAACTAATAACTACAATTAAAATAATATTGCACATTAAACTGCAAATCGAACGTATTGTTTATTAAAAACGATTTACCACTACGCGAGCGGTACCCTAACCTGCCTTTGTTTCGCGTATCGACGTGAAGGCAGTGATTGCGAATCGCACAATGCGTGTGCGCAACTGACAGCTCGTACTAACTTCGCGATGCAGTGGTTTTGCTTGCTGCGTCATTCACACACCGCTTTCTGGGCTCCCGCGGACGACACGAACTCACTTCGTCTTAAAGTCGCCGCGCCCTTGGAAATTATTTTACGTAATCTCGTGAAAAGATCACCTCAGTGACCAAAATTGTGTTTTGTCACTTTATTTAATTAAAATCAGTGCAATCCCCGAAAGGGTAAGTGTTGAACATCGCTTTGTAGTAGTTATTAGTTGGTAATTTTAGCTTGTGTTTTAAAATAATTGTGTTTCATGTAAAATTTAGTGCACGCTGATGATTATGCATTCCTGTATGTAGTAATCTCGGCGTGATCGTTTAAATTGCTTAAACAACGAAATCAAATTTGCCGAATCATTCACATCGTACCCTCACATTTTAATTTTATTCATGTTACAATTCTATTGAACGTTATTTCATTTTCATATTAGTAATCATATTGTAAGCAATTAGCACAATGCTTTTCTGCACAATTTTAATTAGTTTAATGTTTGTACACTCCGCTCTGATTGCGATAATTTGCCACTTCACCTACTGCATACTTTCTTCTCCCAACTTTTCTTGGCTTGGCTTAGGTGAATTGGCTATCGCAATCGGCGGCTGCTAAACATCAAGCTTACGCAGTTCGATGGAAATTTCAGGGACCCAGCGTGACCCCGCTTGATGCCGCTTGACCCAGCGTGACCCCGCTTGACCCAGGTTGACCATTTCAACTTTGCCCGACCCAACTTTGGCCAACCAACTTTGGCCATTTGGGATTCTTCTGGTCGCCATTTTGCGACGCGCTTCACACGCTGCACTGCACCTTCCCACGCCACGTCGGGCCACCTACCACCTGAGGGCCCCCTTTAAGATAAGTTGGGACACGCCAAGTAAATACCAGTCGGGCCTCTTAAACTCACGACCCTATGCTCAAGCCATAAATAAATTTGTGAACGTAAGTTGTGGTTGTTCTCATTTAGTTACCCGCTACGCGACACTGGCGCCTCAACTTGGTTTTGGTATGGGCTGGTATTTGCTTTCGCAGTGAGTTGTAGTTAGTGTGTTGTGTGCTTGTTTTTTTTTTCTTTTTAGTTCTGTGTTTGTTTTTTTTTTTAGTTGCAAACCTGTTGTTTTTTTAGTTTGTTACCTTTTAATTATTTGCAAATCTGTGCTGCTTTTTATATAACTGTTTTTTAAACTTCTGTTGCCGTAGTTTGTTATTTTTTTGTAACAGACGGAGTTAGGTGGTTTTATTTTTTAGTTTTAATTAGTTGTAAGTAGATAGTAAATTGTTCAACATTTACCCTATCTTACGGATTTTTTTTCTTTTTTATTTTTTCTTGGCGTCTACCGAAGTTTAGTATACTTTTTTTTTTCTTCGTTATGGCTTTTCCAATAAAATTTCTGTCTCTGCAAAAGTCGGAGCTAGAATACGAGGTGACAATTAGAGGTTCCACACCTTGTGCTACTGTGCAAGACCTACGCAAGCAGATCGCGAAGTTAGCACCCTTATTTCCTTCTGAGGACATTTTGGACAGTCCATTGGAGGCTGCAGTAGATTTAGTTGGGGTTAGTGATACCCTCACTAAAATAAAAACAAATTTAGATTCGGGTACCGACAAAACCACCTTTTTACGTACGCAAAACCTGTTGCATCATTTATATCATCGGATTAACCGAATTGTTGCCGACGAGTCTGTCAAGCCTCAATATGATACGTGCGTTTTGCAGTTTAAAACTTATTTTGAATTTTTAAATTCTATTAAAGATAAAGGAGTTGATCCTTTAATTTCTTCTAGCAATAGCGAGTCTTCTACTCCTGCATTGCCCATGAACATCTCAGTCACTTGCGATCGTGGGGGTTCTAGTGATTTGAGTAAGCTGAAGTACGATGGAAAGACTTGCGTCAGGGCGTTCATTCAACGCGTAACGGAATTTTGTGACGCAAGGAACATTTCAGGCCCTAAAGCGCTTTCATTCGCTACTGAGATTTTCACAGGTGATGCTTTGCACTGGTATAGGAGTGTAAAGAGTCGAGTTTCTTCTTGGAGTGAACTCATTATACTGCTGAGGCAAGATTTTGATCAGTCTGACTTCGATTACAGACTGCTTTCAGAAATACGTGCAAGGACACAAGGTGAAACAGAGAACATAACAATTTATTTATCAATTATGTCTGGTTTGTTTTCACGCTTAGCGAAAACATTGTCCGATGACCAAAAGTTGGAAATCATTCTCCATAATATTAGGCCTTGTTATGCTAGTACATTAGCTTCAGTTAGTGAAATTAAAACACTCGAATCTTTACAAGCCCTATGTCGAAATTATGAAAACGTACAGTCACGTCTTGCAAATTTTCATGAGCCTAGTTCAGCGACTTCTAATACTTTGGCTCCAGAATTTGCGTACAATGATAATCGTAATAAAACCAGTAATCATTTTAAATCAAATACATATAAACAAAATTTTAATACACCTTTTAATAAAAATCAAGCTTTTACAAAATATAAAAATAATTCAAATTATAACTACACTTATAATAATAGTAAAACAATTTATCCTAATAATAATACAAACAATTATCCTAATAAAACAAATAATGAAAAGTATTTACATGCTATCGAAGCTCCTAAAGCTCGTTATTGTCCTAGATGTCGTGTAGATACTCATAATTTGAGACAGTGTACAAAAAGTAAAGACAACATTTACTGTTTTAAATGTGGTCGAAAAGATGTTAAGACTCCTCAATGTCCTGACTGTAATTTAGGTAAAGCGTCCAGTTCAAAAAACTAATAGAATTGAATTGTGGTAGTTCAAATCACAATTACTTTGATAAAGATGATTGGCAAAAGTGGCTTAAAACTTTAAGTGTTTTCTTTCAAGCATACCGAACTGCCACAATTCATAATAAACCTAATAATGATATTAGACCTTATGTCACCATTAATATTAACAGTCTCTCATTTACTGGCTTACTCGATTCAGGTTCCGCAGTCACAATTTTAGGCAATAATTCACATTCATTTTTAGAGTCACAGGGATTTAAATTGATTAAGGACCGCTGTGTTTCAGTTACTGCTGCGGGTGGGCAGTCTTTAAGTAGTATTGGCTATATTAATATACCTGTACACTTTGAAAACCAGTTTCACATTATTGAAGCTGTTGTTGTACCTGGTATTGATACGTCTCTTATACTAGGCGTTGATTTTTGGCGTAAATTTAATATATGCCCTAAATATTTAGGAAATATTTCCATTGATTCTATTAATATACCAGCGGACGTCTCATCTGAAATCCTTTTACATGGCTATAATAATTTAGGCGAATCGGAAAAAATGATTGCGGACAATATAATTGACCAATTTAAAGAGATTTCTTTTGAACAAAAGGGTCTAGGTAAAACTAGCTTAATAACGCATAGAATTGATACCGGCGACGCTCAACCAATCCGGCAACGATACTACCGCATGTCACCGGAAAAACAGCGTACTTTGATTGAGCAGGTCGATGAAATGCTAGCATTAGATGTAGTCGAACCTTGCGAAAGCGCCTGGTCTTCTCCAGTTTTGCTCGTGACCAAGAAAAACGGACAGCCTAGGTTCTGCCTCGATAGCCGTAAGTTAAACTCGGTCACCAAACGCGATGCCTATAACTTACCTTACATATCTGAGATTTTGGATAACCTCCGTGATGCGCGTTATCTTAGCAGCATCGACTTATCCAAATCTTTCTGGCAGATAGAGATTGCGCCCGAAGACCGAGATAAGACAGCTTTTTACGTCCCAGGCAGAGGTTCACTTCGTTTTAAGAGAACTGCCTTTGGTTTGACCAATGCTCCGGCAACGCAACAACGGTTAGTAGACCTGTTGTTTGGCGAGTTTGGCGCAAATGTTTTCGCGTATATCGATGACGTCATCATCGTTACTAATGACTACCAGACTCATGTCACGCTCTTGTTAAAGGTTTTAGAAAAACTTAGGAAAGCTAATCTCACCGTAAATTTAGAAAAATGTAACTTCTTTCGTAGTGAGCTGAAATATTTAGGATATGTCGTCGATAGTCGTGGACTACGGACCGATCCCGAGAAAGTGGAGGCCATATTGAACTATCCGACACCTACTTGTCGGAAGGACGTCAAACGGTTTCTCGGGACAGCTACGTGGTACCGTCGCTTTGTCCCCAATTTCAGCACTATTGCCGGTCCCTTAAATAGACTTACTTCTAACAAAAAAGGCGCGCCCCCATTCAAGTGGTCTGCTGAAGCTGATGCTTCCTTTCAGAAACTGAAAGAATGTTTGGTTTCCGCGCCGGTTCTGACTTGCCCCGACTACAACCAACCATTCGAGGTACATACAGACGCGAGCAGTTATGGCGTCGGCGCTATGCTTACGCAGACCAGGGACGGAAAAGAGCACCCTATTGCTTATATGAGCCGTTCGTTAGCTCCTTCAGAGCGTAATTATGGCATTACAGAACGTGAAACTCTGGCTGTGATTACTGCCTTAGAGCATTGGCGATGTTATTTAGAGAACGGAAAAACCTTCACCGTATATACTGATCATAGTGCTTTAAAATGGTTTCTGACTCTAAATAACCCTACAGGCCGGTTAGCTCGATGGGGAGTACGGTTATCATCGTTTAATTTCGAAATCAAACATCGTCGCGGGGTTGATAACGTTATTCCCGACGCTCTTTCACGTGCGTTTCCAGTTAGTGCCATTAGTTCTTCCGACATATTGGACTCTAAAGACCAGTGGTACAAGACACTTCGTAACGGTTGTTTGAATAGTCCTCAACAGTATCCAAATTATTTAATTAAAGATGATATTTTGTATAGATTAACCAAAAGTAAATGTAACCTTAATGACGAATTTTCATGGAAAATTGTTGTTCCTTCCGAGTTGCGGGAGAAAGTAATTTCGGAAAATCATTCTCAGCCTTCTGCTGGACATTTAGGTATTTTTAAAACATATCATCGCCTTATGCTTCGCTATTTTTGGCCGGGCATGCATAAAGACGTCGTAAAATTTATTAGTTCTTGTGATAAATGTCTTGAGTACAAGTCACATAACCATCAAACATTAGGGGAAATGGGTCGTCCTAAACAGTGTTCACGCCCATGGCAAATGATTTCAATTGACCTTATGGGACCTTTGCCAACAACTCGTAAACAGAACAGCTATATTTTAGTTGTGACGTGTGTTTTTTCAAAATTTTGTTTAATTTACCCTATAAAAAAAGCTACTTCGGACGTAATTATTAAAATCTTAGAGGACAACGTTTTTCTTGTTCATGGAGTTCCACAGACAATTTTTCTAGATAATGGTACTCAGTTTATTAGCCGTGACACAACTGCTTTTTTCCAAAAATATAACATACCTAATGTATATTTCTCTCCAAAGTATACACCGCAAGTAAACACTGTAGAGCGCTACAATAGAACGATCATTACCTGCATATCAACTTTTGTCGAGAATGACCACAGAACCTGGGATATTTTTATAACCAAAGTGCAGTTTGCCATCAATAACGCTGTGAATGAAGCAACTGGTTTCACGCCGTCATTTTTAGTTTTCGGCAGAGAGCTTGTTACCTGTGGTACTCATTACACAGACACAGATTTAGGTGATGAGGTCTTATTCCTACCGCGCGATATTTATGCGGATAACTTAGGTTGCTTGTCAAATATCTTTGACGATGTACAAGCAAAACTTTGGCATGCTCATGAAAAGAACACCGCACATTACAATTTGCGTCGTAAAGCAGCCGAATTTCAGGTGGGCGATATCGTCATGAAACGAGCCTATGTCCTTAGCGATAAAGATAAATATTTTAGCAAGAAGTTGGCACCGAAATTCATAAAATGTCGTGTCACTGTTAAAAAATCACCTTTAGTTTACGTTTTAGAGGATATGAAAGGTAAAGATTTGGGAACATGGCATATAAAAGATTTAAAATTAGCTGGCCTTAGTAAGTAAATTTTTTTTTACAATAAATTTGTTCTTTTTTAACAGTAAGTAGTAATCATAAATTAAAACATGTCCATTTTAAATATTTTTAACTTAGCGTACAAAGCTATAAACTTCGCATGTGTAACATCTAGATAATGTAATCGCGTTTGTATGGGTTTACCAGTTCATATGTAACAGGAACCTATCATTATTGTTAGGATGCGTCAATATTCTATAATATTGTTTATTGTTGCCTTTTGAAAGCGTGAAGTATGAAATGTATGAATGAAAGTGTTAATACAAACCATTAACTTAATTACTAAGTGCGGATTTTATTAAGAGGTATAAAATCCTTGGTCGCGCGAGGGGGTAATGTAACGTTATAAGTTAATTTTTAATTAAATTATTATTAAAATCTACATTTTATTAAAATAAAATAATAAATGAAAACAAAACTTTTTTTAAATACCTAATTAACCTAATCTTATTTCTAACTTAAATTAAACACTAAACTAATAACTACAATTAAAATAATATTGCACATTAAACTGCAAATCGAACGTATTGTTTATTAAAAACGATTTACCACTACGCGAGCGGTACCCTAACCTGCCTTTGTTTCGCGTATCGACGTGAAGGCAGTGATTGCGAATCGCACAATGCGTGTGCGCAACTGACAGCTCGTACTAACTTCGCGATGCAGTGGTTTTGCTTGCTGCGTCATTCACACACCGCTTTCTGGGCTCCCGCGGACGACACGAACTCACTTCGTCTTAAAGTCGCCGCGCCCTTGGAAATTATTTTACGTAATCTCGTGAAAAGATCACCTCAGTGACCAAAATTGTGTTTTGTCACTTTATTTAATTAAAATCAGTGCAATCCCCGAAAGGGTAAGTGTTGAACATCGCTTTGTAGTAGTTATTAGTTGGTAATTTTAGCTTGTGTTTTAAAATAATTGTGTTTCATGTAAAATTTAGTGCACGCTGATGATTATGCATTCCTGTATGTAGTAATCTCGGCGTGATCGTTTAAATTGCTTAAACAACGAAATCAAATTTGCCGAATCATTCACATCGTACCCTCACATTTTAATTTTATTCATGTTACAATTCTATTGAACGTTATTTCATTTTCATATTAGTAATCATATTGTAAGCAATTAGCACAATGCTTTTCTGCACAATTTTAATTAGTTTAATGTTTGTACACTCCGCTCTGATTGCGATAATTTGCCACTTCACCTACTGCATACTTTCTTCTCCCAACTTTTCTTGGCTTGGCTTAGGTGAATTGGCTATCGCAATCGGCGGCTGCTAAACATCAAGCTTACGCAGTTCGATGGAAATTTCAGGGACCCAGCGTGACCCCGCTTGATGCCGCTTGACCCAGCGTGACCCCGCTTGACCCAGGTTGACCATTTCAACTTTGCCCGACCCAACTTTGGCCAACCAACTTTGGCCATTTGGGATTCTTCTGGTCGCCATTTTGCGACGCGCTTCACACGCTGCACTGCACCTTCCCACGCCACGTCGGGCCACCTACCACCTGAGGGCCCCCTTTAAGATAAGTTGGGACACGCCAAGTAAATACCAGTCGGGCCTCTTAAACTCACGACCCTATGCTCAAGCCATAAATAAATTTGTGAACGTAAGTTGTGGTTGTTCTCATTTAGTTACCCGCTACGCGACAAGTGTCATCGGCATAAATGTGATATTTGCATTTCTGCATGCATTGAGCAATGTCCGCACAGTAAAGATTAAATAAAATCGGCCCCAGTATGGAGCCCTGAGGTACTCCTCGTGTAATTGGTCTAGGCGTAGAAATACTTCGAGATCCATTCGCAAGGTGCACATTCACCGATTGACGTCGATTGCTAAGGTAACTATGAAACCACAGTAGTGTACGGCGATCAAAACCGTAAGCGGACATCTTAGAAAGAAGCAGATCTACATTTATTGCGTCAAAGGCACGGGAGTAATCGAGTAGTACCAACAGTGTGCACATACCTGCGTCTTGAGCAGACAAAATGTTGTCTGTCACATCGATCAGAGCCGTAGTTGTGCTCCGCTTCTTTCTGAAACCCGATTGTAATGAGGGGAGTATATCGTTTTTTTCTAAAAAGCTTGTCAGCTGGTCGCAAACAATTCTTTCCAAAACCTTGGAGAGACAGGGTAAAATACTTATTGGGCGGAGATCTTTAAAGCTAACAGGATTGTTGATTTTCGGAAGTGGCCGCACCACTGCAGTTTTCCAAAGATCAGGGAAAGTCGATGTTAGTATTGAGTGGCTAATAATACCACAAATACACTCCAGAGACTGAGGCAGGGTCATAACCAACATTTTCAACGTTAGCTCATCGCAACCAACAGCATTTGATTTGAGTTTGAGTATTATGCGCGAAACTTCTTCCTCGCCGACCGGGACAAGAGTAAACGTATTCGCACATAACCTATGAAACTCAAAGAAGGTCAGGCAAGAGATTGTGGTATTAGGATTACCCGGGACATTAATGAAATGATCATTTATTTTATCTGCATCATTTAAATAAGACGGAAGTTCGATATCTTGTTTTTTAGGTAAAATAGTATTTTTCAAGTTTTTCCATAAAAGTTTGGGATCGTTTATTTTATTATTTATGTTGTGTTTAAAAAAAGCAACTTTTTCATTATATAATGATGATATTACTTGCGATTTTAATTGTTTGTAATATTCTTTTTTTGATTCTTTTTTCGATGCCGACTTACTCTTTCTACATTGTGCCAAGGCCTCGTCACGTAAGCCCATCATAAACCTGATATTGTCGGTAATCCAAGGTGGGGACGGTTCTCTTATTTTGCAGCTCCTAACAGGTGCATGTGCATTGCACACAAGGCTGTGGGTTGCAGCCCGACCCGCAGGCGAGGGCGTAACTCAGCCAAGTGTGCAATAAGCAAGCTCACGAGTTTCATACGACGTTTTTCAACACATTTGCGAGGAAAAAACAAAGTAATTTATCACACAGCCAGCAACAAATACGACAAAAACAAAAAATGATAGTTATGGGAAAAGGCGCGCAGGTTTTATTTTGTTTTTTTCACACGCCCAACGCAAGAATATTTGGCGAACAAAGGGGTGAGTGAGCATACAGCCTACTTCAAAATTATTATTTTTAGTGATAAAATGCAAATATTTTAATATTTTATAACAAAATATTGTGTTACTAAAAAAATAACTGTATTACCCGGCTAAATTGAGAATGCTCTGTTTACTCGCATAGAACTTGCAGTAAGGTACTAATTTAACTTTGTAGGGTTAATTCGTTTTATATATTATTGCAATCGTTTGTTAAATGCGCGCGTTATATGTGCTCGGTTGATGGCCCTAAAAGCGAGTATTAGGGCTCACCTTACGAGCAAGTGTTTTTCAACACACTTGCAACAGGATTGAACCGGATGGAACAGGATGGAATAAGACGGAACAGACTGAGAATACTGAGACTAAGTTTAAGGAATAGGATGGAACAGGATGGAACGGGATGGAACAGGATAGAACGGAATTGATCGAGATAGAACAGGATAGAACAGTATGGAACAGGTTGGAACAGGATGGAACGGCATGGAGCGGGATGGAACAGGATGGGACGGAATTGATCGAGATGGAACAGGATAGAACAGGTCAGACTGAGACGGAGACTAAAACTGAGTCTGATACTAAGATAAAGGAACATGTTATGGACAGGATGGAACAGGATGCAACAGGATGTAACAAGATGGAACGGGATGGAACAGGATGGAACTGAATGGAACAGGATGGAATAGGACGGAACAGACTGAGACTGAGTTTAAGAAATAGGATGGAACAGGATGAAACAATTTGGATGAGAATGACAGGATGGAACATAATTGAACAGGATGGAACAGGATAGAAAAGGATGGAACAGGATGGACCAGGATGTAACAGGATTGAACCAGATGGAACAGGATGCAACAGGATGCAACAGGATGGAACAAGATGGAACGGGATGGAACAGGATGGAACCGAATGGAACAGGATGGAATAGGATGCAACAGGATGGAACCGAATGGAACCGGATGGAATAGGACGAAACAGACTGAGACTGAGACTGAGACTGAGACTGAGACTGAGACTGAGACTGAGACTTAGACTGAGACTCAAACTGACACTGATACTAAGACAGAAAAGAACAGGAAAAAACTGGATGCAACAGGTTGGAGCAGGATGTAACGGGATTGAACAGGATGGAACAGGATGCAACAGGATGGAACAGGATGCAACAGAATGTAACAGGATTGAACCAGATGGAACAGGAAGCAACAGGATGGAACAGGATGGAACGGGATGGAACAGGATAGAACAGGTCAGACTGAGACGGAGACTAAAACTGAGTCTGATACTAAGATAAAGGAACATGTTAAACAGGATGGACAGGATGGAACAGGATGCAACAGGATGTAACAAGATGGAACGGGATGGAACAGGATGGAACTGAATGGAACAGGATGGAATAGGACGGAACAGACTGAGACTGAGTTTAAGAAATAGGATGGAACAGGATGAAACAATTTGGATGAGAATGACAGGATGGAACATAATTGAACAGGATGGAACAGGATAGAAAAGGATGGAACAGGATGGACCAGGATGTAACAGGATTGAACCAGATGGAACAGGATGCAACAGGATTCAACAGGATGGAACAAGATGGAACGGGATGGAACAGGATGGAACCGAATGGAACAGGATGGAATAGGATGCAACAGGATGGAACCGAATGGAACCGGATGGAATAGGACGAAACAGACTGAGACTGAGACTGAGACTGAGACTGAGACTGAGACTGAGACTGAGACTGAGACTGAGACTGAGACTGAGACTGAGACTGAGACTGAGACTTAGACTGAGACTCAAACTGACACTGATACTAAGACAGAAAAGAACAGGAAAAAACTGGATGCAACAGGTTGGAGCAGGATGTAACGGGATTGAACAGGATGGAACAGGATGCAACAGGATGCAACAGGATGGAACAGGATGCAACAGAATGTAACAGGATTGAACCAGATGGAACAGGAAGCAACAGGATGGAACAGGATGGAACGGGATGGAACAGGATGGAACCGAATGGAACCGGATGGAATAGGACGGAACAGACTGAGACTGAGTTTAAGGAATAGGATGGAACAGGATGAGACAGGATGGAACAAAATGGATCGGAACGGAGACTGAGACTGAGACTTAGACTGAGACTCAAACTGAGACTGATACTAAGAGGAAGGAACATGTTGAACAGGATGGAACAGGAAAAATCAGGATGCAACAGGATGGAACAGGTTGTAAGAGGATTGAACAGGATGGAACAGGATCGAACAGGATGAAACAAGATGGAACAGAACAACAGGATGAATCATAATGGAACAAGATGGAACAGTTTGGAACAGGATGAAACAGGATGGAAAAGAATAGAATAGTTTGGAAAAGGATAAAACAGGATGGAACAGGATGGAACGGGATGGCACAGGATGGAATAAGATGGAACGGGATGGAACAGGATGGAACAAAATGGAACAGATGGAACAGATGGAACAGATGGAACATGATAGAACAAGATAGAATTGAGACTGAGACAGACCGAGACTGAACAGAACGGAGACTGAGACTAAGACTGAGACTCAAACTGAGACTGATACTAAGAGGAAGGAACATGTTGAACTGGATGGAACAGGTTGGAACAGGATTAAACCAGATGGAACAGGAAGCAACAGGATGGAACGGGATGAATCAGGATGGAACCGAATGGAACCGGATGGAATAGGACGGAACAGACTGAGACTGAGTTTAAGGAATAGGATGGAACAGGATGAGACAGGATGGAACAAAATGAATCAGAACGGAGACTGAGACTTAGACTGAGACTCAAACTGAGACTGATACTAAGAGGAAGGAACATGTTGAACTGGATGGAACAGGATGGAACAGGATGGAACAGGATGGAACAGGATGGAACAGGATGGAACAGGTTGGAACAGGATGTAACAGGATGGAACCGGATGGAACAGAATGGAATGGATGTCAGACTGAGACTGAGGATAAAGGAACATGTTAAACAGGATGGAAAAGGATGGAACAGGATGTAACAGGATGTAACAGGATGCAACAGGATGGAACCGGATGGAACAGGATGGAATGGATGTCAGACTGAGACTGAGGATAAAGGAACATGTTAAACAGGATGGAACAGGATGCAACAGGATGTAACAGGATGCAACAGGATGCAACGTTATGTATCAGGATGCATCAGTGTGCAACAGGATGTAACAGGATGCAACAGGATGCAACGTTATGTATCACGATGCAACAGGATGCAACAGGATGTAACAGGATGCAACAGGATGGAACAGGATGGAATGGATGTCAGACAGACTAAGACTAAGGATTAAGGATAAAGGAAAATGTTAAACAGGATGGAACAGGATGCAACAGGATGGACCAGGATGCAACAGGATTGAACCAGATGGAACAGGATGGAACGGGATGGAACAGGATGGAACCGAATGGAACCGGATGGAATAGGACGAAACAGACTGAGACTAAAACTGAGTTTAAGGAATAGGATATAACAGGATGAAACAGGATGGAACAAAATGGATCAGAACGGAGACTGAGAGTGAGACTGAGACTGAGACTCAAACTGAGACTGATACTAAGAGGAAGGAACATGTTGAACAGGATGGAACAGGAAAAATCAGGATGCAACAGGATGGAACAGGTTGTAAGAGGATTGAACAGGATGGAACAGGATGCAACAGGATGGAACAGGATGCAACAGGATGTAACAGGATTGAACCAGATGGAACAGGAAGCAACAGGATGGAACAGGATGGAACGGGATGGAACATGATGGAAACGAATGGAACCGGATAGAATAGGAGGGAACAGACTGAGACTGAGTTTAAGGAATAGGATGGAACAGGATGAGACAGGATGGAACAAAATGGATCAGAACGGAGACTGAGACTGAGACTGAGACTTAGACTGAGAGTCAAACTGAGACTGATACTAAGAGGAAGGAACATGTTGAACAGGATGGAACAGGAAAAATCAGGATGCAACAGGATGGAACAGGTTGTAACAGGATTAAACAGGATGGAACAGGATCGAACAGGATGAAACAAGATGGAACAGAATAACAGGATGAATCATGATGGAACAAGATGGAATAGTTTGGAACAGGATGAAACAGGATGGAAAAGGATAGAACAGTTTGGAAAAGGATAAAACAGGATGGAACAGGATGGAACAGGATGGAACAAGATGGAAAGGGATGGAACAGGATGGAACAGAATGGAACAGATGGAACAGATGGAACATGATAGAACAGGATAGAATTGAGACTGAGACAGACCGAGACTGAACAGAACGGAGACAGAGACTAAGACTGAGACTTAGACTGAGACTCAAACTGAGACTGATACTAAGAGGAAGGAACATGTTGAACTGGATGGAACAGGATGGAACAGGTTGGAACAGGATGTAACAGGATGGAACCGAATGGAACAGAATGGAATGGATGTCAGACTGAGACTGAGGATAAAGGAACATGTTAAACAGGATGGAAAAGGATGGAACAGGATGTAACAGGATTGAACCAGATGGAACAGGAAGCAACAGGATGGAACAGGATGGAACAGGATGGAACGGGATGGAACAGAATGGAACTGAATGGAACCGGATGGAATAGGACGGAACAGACTGAGACTGACTTTAAGGAATAGGATGGAACAGGATGAGACAGGATGGAACAAAATGGATCAGAACGGAGACTGAGACTGAGACTTAGACTGAGACTCAAACTGAGACTGATACTAAGAGGAAGGAACATGTTGAACAGGATGGAACAGGAAAAATCAGGATGCAACAGGATGGAACAGGTTGTAACAGGATTGAACAGGATGGAACAGGATCGAACAGGATGAAACAAGATGGAACAGAATAACAGGATGAATCATGATGGAACAAGATGGAACAGTTTGGAACAGGATGAAACAGGATGGAAAAGGATAGAACAGTTTGGAAAAGGATAAAACAGGATGGAACAGGATGGAACGGGATGGAATAGGATGGAATAAGATGGAACGGGATGGAACAGGATGGAACAGAATGGAATGGATGTCAGACTGAGACTGAGGATAAAGGAACATGTTAAACAGGATGGAACAGGATGCAACAGGATGCAACAGTATGTAGCAGGATGCAACAGGATGGACCAGGATGCAACAGGATGTAACAGGATTGAACCAGATGGAACAGGATGCAACAGGATGGAATGAATGTCAGACTGAGACTGAGACTGAGGATAAAGGAACATGTTACACAGGATGGAACAGGATAGAATTGAGACTGAGACTTAGACTGAGACTCAAACTGAGACTGATACTAAGAGGAAGGAACATGTTGAACTGGATGGAACAGGATGGAACAGGTTGGAACAGGATGTAACAGGATGGAACCGGATGGAACAGAATGGAATGGATGTCAGACTGAGACTGAGGATAAAGGAACATGTTAAACAGGATGGAAAAGGATGGAACAGGATGTAACAGGATGTAACAGGATGCAACAGGATGGAACCGGATGGAACAGGATGGAACAGTTTGGAACAGGATGAAACAGGATGAAAAAGGATAGAACAGTTTGGAAAAGGATAAAACAGGATGGAACGGGATGGAATAGGATGGAATAAGATGGAACGGGATGGAACAGGATGGAACAGAATGGAATGGATGTCAGACTGAGACTGAGGATAAAGGAACATGTTAAACAGGATGGAACAGGATGCAACAGGATGCAACAGTATGTAGCAGGATGCAACAGGATGGACCAGGATGCAACAGGATGTAACAGGATTGAACCAGATGGAACAGGATGCAACAGGATGGAATGAATGTCAGACTGAGACTGAGACTGAGGATAAAGGAACATGTTACACAGGATGGAACAGGATAGAATTGAGACTGAGACTTAGACTGAGACTCAAACTGAGACTGATACTAAGAGGAAGGAACATGTTGAACTGGATGGAACAGGATGGAACAGGTTGGAACAGGATGTAACAGGATGGAACCGGATGGAACAGAATGGAATGGATGTCAGACTGAGACTGAGGATAAAGGAACATGTTAAACAGGATGGAAAAGGATGGAACAGGATGTAACAGGATGTAACAGGATGCAACAGGATGGAACCGGATGGAACTGAATGGAACCGGATGGAATAGGACGGAACAGACTGAGACTGACTTTAAGGAATAGGATGGAACAGGATGAGACAGGATGGAACAATATGGATCAGAACGGAGACTGAGACTGAGACTGAGACTGAGACTGAGACTTAGACTGAGACTCAAACTGAGACTGATACTAAGAGGAAGGAACATGTTGAACAGGATGGAACAGGAAAAATCAGGATGCAACAGGATGGAACAGGTTGTAACAGGATTGAACAGGATGGAACAGGATCGAACAGGATGAAACAAGATGGAACAGAATAACATGATGAATCATGATGGAACAAGATGGAACAGTTTGGAACAGGATGAAACAGGATGGAAAAGGATAGAACAGTTTGGAAAAGGATAAAACAGGATGGAACAGGATGGAACGGGATGGAACAGGATGGAATAAGATGGTACGGGATGGAACAGGATGGAACAGAAAGGAACAGATGGAACAGATGGAACATGATAGAACAGGATAGAATTGAGACTGAGACAGACCGAGACTGAACAGAACGGAGACTGAGACTAAGACTGAGAATTAGACTGAGACTCAAACTGAGACTGATACTAAGAGGAAGGAACATGTTGAACTGGATGGAACAGGATGGAACAGGTTGGAACAGGATGTAACAGGATGGAACCGGATGGAACAGAATGGAATGGATGTCAGACTGAGACTGAGGATAAAGGAACATGTTAAACAGGATGGAAAAGGATGGAACAGGATGTAACAGGATGTAACAGGATGCAACAGGATGGAACCGGATGGAACAGGATGGAATGGATGTCAGACTGAGACTGAGGATAAAGGAACATGTTAAACAGGATGGAACAGGATGCAACAGGATGTAACAGGATGCAACAGGATGCAACGTTATGTATCAGGATGCATCAGTGTGCAACAGAATGTAACAGGATGCAACAGGATGCAACGTTATGTATCACGATGCAACAGGATGCAACAGGATGTAACAGGATGCAACAGGATGGAACAGGATGGAACAGGATGGAACAGGATGGAACAGGATGGAATGGATGTCAGACAGACTGAGACTAAGGATAAAGGATAAAGGAAAATGTTAAACAGGATGGAACAGGATGCAACAGGATGCAACAGTATGTAGCAGGATGCAACAGGATGGACCAGGATGCAACAGGATGTAACAGGATTGAACCAGATGGAACAGGATGCAACAGGATGGAACAGGATGGAATGGATGTCAGACTGAGACTGAGACTGAGGATAAAGGAACATGTTACACAGGATGCAACAGGATGGACCAGGATGCAACAGGATTGAACCAGATAGAACAGGATGGAACGGGATGGAACAAGATGGAACCGAATGGAACCGGATGGAATAGGACGAAACCAACTGAGACTGAGTTTAAGGATGACAGGACAACAGGATGAAACAGGATGGAACAAAATGGATCAGAACGGAGACTGAGACTGAGACTGAGACTGAGACTGAGACTGAGACTGAGACTGAGACTGAGACTGAGACTGAGACTGAGACTGAGACTGAGACTGAGACTGAGACTGAGACTGAGACTGAGACTGAGACTGAGACTGAGACTGAGACTGAGACTGAGGCTGAGACTGAGACTGAGACTGAGACTGAGACTGAGACTGAGACTAAGACTTAGACTGAGACTCAAACTGAGACTGATACTAAGACAGAAAAGAACAGGAAAAACTGGATGCAACAGGTTGGAACAAGATGTAACGGGATTGAACAGGATGGAACAGGATGCAACAGGATGTAACAGGATGCAACAGGATGCAACGTTATGTATCAGGATGCATCAGTGTGCAACAGAATGTAACAGGATGCAACAGGATGCAACGTTATGTATCACGATGCAACAGGATGCAACAGGATGTAACAGGATGCAACAGGATGGAACAGGATGGAACAGGATGGAATGGATGTCAGACAGACTGAGACTAAGGATAAAGGATAAAGAAACAGGATGGAACCGAATGGAACCGGATGGAATAGGACGGAACAGACTGAGACTGAGTTTAAGGAATAGGATGGAACAGAATGAGACAGGATGGAACAAAATGGATCAGAACGGAGATTGAGACTGAGACTAAGACTGAGACTCAAACTGAGACTGATACTTAGAGGAAGGAACATGTTGAACAGGATGGAACAGGAAAAAACAAGATGCAACAGGATGGAACAGGTTGTAACAGGATTGAACAGGATGGAACAGGATGTAACAGGATGGAACAGACTGAGACTGAGTTTAAGGAATAGGATGGAACAGGATGAGACAGGATGGAACAAAATGGATCAGAACGGAGATTGAGACTTAGACTGAGACTCAAACTGAGACTGATACTAAGAGGAAGGAACATGTTGAACAGGATGGAACAGGAAAAAACAGGATGCAACAGGATGGAACAGGTTGTAACAGAATTGAACAGGATGGAACAGGATCGAACAGGATCGAACAGGATGAAACAAGATGGAACAGGATGCATCAGTGTGCAACAGAATGTAACAGGACGCAACAGGATGCAACGTTATGTATCACGATGCAACAGGATGCAACAGGATGTAACAGGATGCAACAGGATGGAACAGGATGGAATGGATGTCAGACAGACTGAGACTAAGGATTAAGGATAAAGGAAAATGTTAAACAGGATGGAACAGGATGCAACAGGATGCAACAGGATGCAACAGGATGCAACAGGATGTAACAGGATGCAACAGGATGGACCAGGATGCAACAGGATGGAACAGGATGCAACAGGATGGACCAGGATGCAACAGGATTGAACCAGATGGAACAGGATGGAACGGGATGGAACAGGATGGAACCGAATGGAACCGGATGGAATAGGACGAAACAGACTGAGACTGAGACTGAGTTTAAGGAATAGGATATAACAGGATGAAACAGGATGGAACAAAATGGATCAGAACGGAGACTGAGACTGAGACTGAGACTGAGACTGAGACTGAGACTGAGACTGAGACTGAGACTGAGACTGAGACTGAGACCGAGACCGAGACCGAGACCGAGACTGAGACTGAGACTGAGACTGAGACTGAGACTAAGACTTAGACTGAGACTCAAACTGAGACTGATACTAAGACAGAAAAGAACAGGAAAAAACTGGATGCAACAGGATGGAACAGGATGCAACAGGATGTAACAGGATGCAACAGGATGTAACAGGATTGAACCAGATGGAACAGGAAGCAACAGGATGGAACAGGATGGAACGGGATGGAACATGATGGAACCGAATGGAACCGGATGGAATAGGACGGAACAGACTGAGACTGAGTTTAAGGAATAGGATGGAACAGGATGAGACAGGATGGAACAAAATGGATCAGAACGGAGACTGAGACTGAGACTTAGACTGAGACTCAAACTAAGACTGATACTAAGAGGAAGGAACATGTTGAACAGGATGGAACAGGAAAAATCAGGATGCAACAGGATGGAACAGGTTGTAACAGGATTGAACAGGATGGAACAGGATCGAACAGGATGAAACAAGATGGAACAGAATAACAGGATGAATCATGATGAAACAAGATGGAACAGTTTGGAACAGGATGAAACAGGATGGAAAAGGATAGAACAGTTTGGAAAAGGATAAAACAGGATGGAACAGGATGGAACGGGATGGAATAGGATGGAATAAGATGGAACGGGATGGAACAGGATGGAACAGAATGGAATGGATGTCAGACTGAGACTGAGACTAAGGATAAAGGAAAAAGGAAAATGTTAAACAGGATGCAACAGGATGCAACAGTATGTAGCAGGATGCAACAGGATGGACCAGGATGCAACAGGATGTAACAGGATTGAACCAGATGGAACAGGATGCAACAGGATGAAACAGGATGGAATGGATGTCAGACTAAGACTGAGACTGAGGATAAAGGAACATGTTACACAGGATGGAACAGGATAGAATTGAGACTGAGACAGACCGAGACTGAACAGAACGGAGACTGAGACTAAGACTGAGACTTAGACTGAGACTCAAACTGAGACTGATACTAAGAGGAAGGAACATGTTGAACTGGATGGAACAGGATGGAACAGGTTGGAACAGGATGTAACAGGATGGAACCGGATGTAACAGAATGGAATGGATGTCAGACTGAGACTGAGGATAAAGGAACATGTTAAACAGGATGGAAAAGGATGGAACAGGATGTAACAGGATTGAACCAGATGGAACAGGAAGCAAC
This sequence comes from Agriphila straminella, assembly GCA_950108535.1. Lineage (NCBI taxonomy): Eukaryota > Metazoa > Arthropoda > Insecta > Lepidoptera > Crambidae > Agriphila > Agriphila straminella. The sequence goes on from OX467309.1 coordinate 20,121,783, forward strand.
AGGATGGAACAGGATGGAACAGGATGGAACGGGATGGAACAGAATGGAACTGAATGGAACCGGATGGAATAGGACGGAACAGACTGAGACTGACTTTAAGGAATAGGATGGAACAGGATGAGACAGGATGGAACAAAATGGATCAGAACCGAGACTGAGACTGAGACTGAGACTTAGACTGAGACTCAAACTGAGACTGATACTAAGAGGAAGGAACATGTTGAACAGGATGGAACAGGAAAAATCAGGATGCAACAGGATGGAACAGGTTGTAACAGGATTGAACAGGATGGAACAGGATCGAACAGGATGAAACAAGATGGAACAGAATAACAGGATGAATCATGATGGAACAAGATGGAACAGTTTGGAACAGGATGAAACAGGATGGAAAAGTATAGAACAGTTTGGAAAAGGATAAAACAGGATGGAACAGGATGGAACGGGATGGAATAGGATGGAATAAGATGAAACGGGATGGAACAGGATGGAACAGAATGGAATGGATGTCAGACTGAGACTGAGGATAAAGGAACATGTTAAACAGGATGGAAAAGGATGGAACAGGATGTAACAGGATTGAACCAGATGGAACAGGAAGCAACAGGATGGAACGGGATGGAACAGGATGGAACCGAATGGAACCGGATGGATAAGGACGGATCAGACTGAGACTGAGTTTAAGGAATAGGATGGAACAGGATGAGACAGGATGGAACAAAATTGATCAGAACGGAGACTGAGACTGAGACTGAGACTTAGACTGAGACTTAAACTGAGACTGATACTAAGAGGAAGGAACATGTTAAACAGGATGGAACAGGAAAAATCAGGATGCAACAGGATGGAACAGGTTGTAACAGGATTGAACAGGATGGAACAGGATAACAGGATGAATCATGATGGAACAAGATGGAACAGTTTGGAACAGGATGAAGCAGGATGGAAAAGGATAGAACAGTTTGGAAAAGGATAAAACAGGATGGAACAGGATGGAACAGGATGGAACGGGATGGAACAGGATGGAACAGAATGGAACAGAATGGAACAGATGGAACAGATGGAACAGATGGAACATGATAGAACAGGATAGAATTGAGACTAAGACAGACCGAGACTGAACAGAACGGAGACTGAGACTTAGACTGAGACTCAAACTGTGACTGATAATGATGGTACATGTTGAACTGGATGGAACAGGATGGAACAGGTTGGAACAGGATGTAACAGGATGGAACCGGATGGAACAGAATGGAATGGATGTCAGACTGAGACTGAGGATAAAGGAACATGTTAAACAGGATGGAAAAGGATGGAACAGGATGTAACAGGATGCAACGTTATGTATCACGATGCAACAGGATGCAACAGGATGTAACAGGATGCAACAGGATGGAACAGGATGGAACAGGATGGAATGGATGTCAGACAGACTGAGACTAAGGATAAAGGATAAAGGAAAATGTTAAACAGGATGGAACAGGATGCAACAGGATGCAACAGTATGTAGCAGGATGCAACAGGATGGACCAGGATGCAACAGGATGTAACAGGATTGAACCAGATGGAACAGGATGCAACAGGATGGAACAGGATGGAATGGATGTCAGACTGAGACTGAGACTGAGGATAAAGGAACATGTTACACAGGATGGAACAGGATGCAACAGGATGGACCAGGATGCAACAGGATTGAACCAGATGGAACAGGATGGAACGGGATGGAACAAGATGGAACCGAATGGAACCGGATGGAATAGGACGAAACAAACTGAGACTGAGTTTAAGGACGACAGGATAACAGGATGAAACAGGATGGAACAAAATGGATCAGAACGGAGACTGAGACTGAGACTGAGACTGAGACTGAGACTGAGACTGAGACTGAGACTGAGACTGAGACTGAGACTGAGACTGAGACTGAGACAGAAAAGAACAGGAAAAACTGGATGCAACAGGTTGGAGCAAGATGTAACGGGATTGAACAGGATGGAACAGGATGCAACAGGATGGAACAGGATGCAACAGGATGGAACAGGATGGAATGGATGTCAGACAGACTGAGACTAAGGATAAAGGATAAAGGAAAATGTTAAACAGGATGGAACAGGATGCAACAGGATGCAACAGTATGTAGCAGGATGCAACAGGATGGACCAGGATGCAACAGGATGTAACAGGATTGAACCAGATGGAACAGGATGCAACAGGATGGAACAGGATGGAATGGATGTCAGACTGAGACTGAGGATAAAGGAACATGTTACACAGGATGGAACAGGATGCAACAGGATGGACCAGGATGCAACAGGATTGAACCAGATGGAACAGGATGGAACGGGATGGAACAAGATGGAACCGAATGGAACCGGATGGAATAGGACGATAATGATGGTACATGTTGAACTGGATGGAACAGGATGGAACAGGTTGGAACAGGATGTAACAGGATGGAACCGGATGGAATGGATGTCAGACTGAGACTGAGGATAAAGGAACATGTTAAACAGGATGGAAAAGGATGGAACAGGATGTAACAGGATGCAACGTTATGTATCACGATGCAACAGGATGCAACAGGATGTAACAGGATGCAACAGGATGGAACAGGATGGAACAGGATGGAATGGATGTCAGACAGACTGAGACTAAGGATAAAGGATAAAGGAAAATGTTAAACAGGATGGAACAGGATGCAACAGGATGCAACAGTATGTAGCAGGATGCAACAGGATGGACCAGGATGCAACAGGATGTAACAGGATTGAACCAGATGGAACAGGATGCAACAGGATGGAACAGGATGGAATGGATGTCAGACTGAGACTGAGACTGAGGATAAAGGAACATGTTACACAGGATGGAACAGGATGGACCAGGATGCAACAGGGTTGAACCAGATGGAACAGGATGGAACGGGATGGAACAAGATGGAACCGAATGGAACCGGATGGAATAGGACGAAACAAACTGAGACTGAGTTTAAGGATGACAGGATAACAGGATGAAACAGGATGGAACAAAATGGATCAGAACGGAGACTGAGACTGAGACTGAGACTGAGACTAAGACAGAAAAGAACAGGAAAAACTGGATGCAACAGGTTGGAGCAAGATGTAACGGGATTGAACAGGATGGAACAGGATGCAACAGGATGGAACAGGATGCAACAGGATGTAACAGGATTGAACCAGATGGAACAGGATGGATCGGGATGGAACAGGATGGAACCGAATGGAACCGGATGGAATAGGACGGAACAGACTGAGACTGAGTTTAAGGAATAGGATGGAACAGGATGAGACAGGATGGAACAAAATGGATCAGAACGGAGATTGAGACTTAGACTGAGACTCAAACTGAGACTGATACTAAGAGGAAGGAACATTTTGAACAGGATGGAACAGGAAAAAACAGGATGCAACAGGATGGAACAGGTTGTAACAGTATTGAACAGGATGGAACAGGATGGAACAGGATGGAACAGACTGAGACTGAGTTTAAGGAATAGGATGGAACAGGATGAGACAGGATGGAACAAAATGGATCAGAACGGAGATTGAGACTGAGACTGAGACTGAGACTCAAACTGAGACTGATACTTAGAGGAAGGAACATGTTGAACAGGATGGAACAGGAAAAAACAAGATGCAACAGGATGGAACAGGTTGTAACAGGATTGAACAGGATGGAACAGGATGGAACAGGATGGAACAGACTGAGACTGAGTTTAAGGAATAGGATGGAACAGGATGAGACAGGATGGAACAAAATGGATCAGAACGGAGATTGAGACTTAGACTGAGACTCAAACTGAGACTGATACTAAGAGGAAGGAACATGTTGAACAGGATGGAACAGGAAAAAACAGGATGCAACAGGATGGAACAGGTTGTAACAGAATTGAACAGGATGGAACAGGATGGAACAGACTGAGACTGAGTTTAAGGAATAGGATGGAACAGGATGAGACAGGATGGAACAAAATGGATCAGAACGGAGATTGAGACTTAGACTGAGACTCAAACTGAGACTGATACTAAGAGGAAGGAACATGTTGAACAGGATGGAACAGGAAAAAACAGGATGCAACAGGATGGAACAGGTTGTAACAGAATTGAACAGGATGGAACAGGATCGAACAGGATGAAACAAGATGGAACAGGATGATTCAGTGTGCAACATAATGTAACAGGACGCAACAGGATGCAACGTTATGTATCACGATGCAACAGGATGCAACAGGATGGAACAGGATGGAACAGACTGAGACTGATTTTAAGGAATAGGATGGAACAGGATGAGACAGGATGGAACAAAATGGATCAGAACGGAGATTGAGACTTAGACTGAGACTCAAACTGAGACTGATACTAAGAGGAAGGAACATGTTGAACAGGATGGAACAGGAAAAAACAGGATGCAACAGGATGGAACAGGTTGTAACAGGATTGAACAGGATGGAACAGGATGGAACAGACTGAGACTGAGTTTAAGGAATAGGATGGAACAGGATGAGACAGGATGGAACAAAATGGATCAGAACGGAGATTGAGACTTAGACTGAGACTCAAACTGAGACTGATACTAAGAGGAAGGAACATGTTGAACAGGATGGAACAGGAAAAAACAGGATGCAACAGGATGGAACAGGTTGTAACAGAATTGAACAGGATGGAACAGGATGGAACAGGATCGAACAGGATGAAACAAGATGGAACAGGATGCATCAGTGTGCAACAGAATGTAACAGGACGCAACAGGATGCAACGTTATGTATCACGATGCAACAGGATGCAAAAGGATGTAACAGGATGCAACAGGATGGAACAGGATGGAATGGATGGAACAGGATGGAATAAGATGGTACGGGATGGAACAGGATGGAACAGAATGGAACAGATGGAACAGATGGAACAGATGGAACAGATGGAACAGATGGAACATGATAGAACAGGATAGAATTGAGACTGAGACAGACCGAGACTGAACAGAACGGAGACTGAGACTAAGACTGAGACTTAGACTGAGACTCAAACTGAGACTGATACTAACAGGATGCAACAGGATGGAACAGGATGGAATGGATGTCAGACAGACTGAGACTAAGGATAAAGGATAAAGGAAAATGTTAAACAGGATGGAACAGGATGCAACAGGATGCAACAGTATGTAGCAGGATGCAACAGGATGGACCAGGATGCAACAGGATGTAACAGGATTGAACCAGATGGAACAGGATGCAACAGGATGGAATGGATGTCAGACTGAGACTGAGACTGAGGATAAAGGAACAGGTTACACAGGATGGAACATAATAGAATTGAGACTGAGACAGACCGAGACTGAACAGAACGGAGACTGAGACTAAGACTGAGACTTAGACTGAGACTCAAACTGAGACTGATACTAAGAGGAAGGAACATGTTGAACTGGATGGAACAGGATGGAACAGGTTGGAACAGGATGTAACAGGATGGAACCGGATGGAACAGAATGGAATGGATGTCAGACTGAGACTGAGGATAAAGGAACATGTTAAACAGGATGGAAAAGGATAAAACAGGATGTAACAGGATTGAACCAGATGGAACAGGAAGCAACAGGATGGAACAGGATGGAATAGGATGAAACGGGACGGAACAGAAAGGAACTGAATGGAACCGGATGGAATAGGACGGAAAAGACTGAGACTGACTTTAAGGAATAGGATGGAACAGGATGAGACAGGATGGAACAAAATGGATCAGAACGGAGACTGAGACTGAGACTGACACTTAGACTGAGACTCAAACTGAGACTGATACTAAGAGGAAGGAACATGTTGAACAGGATGGAACAGGAAAAATCAGGATGCAACAGGATGGAACAGGTTGTAACAGGATTGAACAGGATGGAACAGGATCGAACAGGATGAAACAAGATGGAACAGAATAACATGATGAATCATGATAGAACAAGATGGAACAGTTTGGAACAGGATGAAACAGGATGGAAAAGGATAGAACAGTTTGGAAAAGGATAAAACAGGATGGAACAGGATGGAACGGGATGGAACAGGATGGAATAAGACGGTACGGGATGGAACAGGATGGAACAGAATGGAACAGATGGAACATGATAGAACAGGATAGAATTGAGACTGAGACAGACCGAGACTGAACAGAACGGAGACTGAGACTGAGACTGAGACTGAGACTGAGACTGAGACTGAGACTCAAACTGAGACTGATACTAAGAGGATGGAACATGTTGAACTGGATGGAACAGGATGGAACAGGTTGGAACAGGATGTAACAGGATGGAACCGGATGGAACAGAATGGAATGGATGTCAGACTGAGACTGAGGATAAAGGAACATGTTAAACAGGATGGAAAAGGATGGAACAGGATGTAACAGGATGTAACAGGATGCAACAGGATGGAACCGGATGGAACAGGATGGAATGGATGTCAGACTGAGACTGAGGATAAAGGAACATGTTAAACAGGATGGAACAGGATGCAACAGGATGTAACAGGATGCAACAGGATGCAACGTTATGTATCAGGATGCATCAGTGTGCAACAGAATGTAACAGGATGCAACAGGATGCAACGTTATGTATCACGATGCAACAGGATGCAACAGGATGTAACAGGATGCAACAGGATGGAACAGGATGGAACAGGATGGAATGGATGTCAGACAGACTGAGACTAAGGATAAAGGATAAAGGAAAATGTTAAACAGGATGGAACAGGATGCAACAGGATGCAACAGTATGTAGCAGGATGCAACAGGATGGACCAGGATGCAACAGGATTTAACAGGATTGAACCAGATGGAACAGGATGGAACGGGATGGAACAAGATGGAACCGAATGGAACCGGATGGAATAGGACGAAACAAACTGAGACTGAGTTTAAGGATGACAGGATAACAGGATGAAACAGGATGGAACAAAATGGATCAGAACGGAGACTGAGACTGAGACTGAGACTGAGACTGAGACTGAGACTGAGACTAAGACTTAGACTGAGACTCAAACTGAGACTGATACTAAGACAGAAAAGAACAGGAAAAACTGGATGCAACAGGTTGGAGCAAGATGTAACGGGATTGAACAGGATGGAACAGGATGCAACAGGATGGAACAGGATGCAACAGGATGTAACAGGATTGAACCAGATGGAACAGGATGGAACAGGATGGAACGGGATGGAACAGGATGGAACCGAATGGAACCGGATGGAATAGGACGGAACAGACTGAGACTGAGTTTAAGGAATAGGATGGAACAGAATGAGACAGGATTAAAATAAAATGGATCAGAACGAAAATTGAGACTGAGACTGAGACTGAGACTGAGACTGAGACTGAGACTGAGACTGAGACTGAGACTGAGACTCAAACTGAGACTGATACTTAGAGGAAGGAACATGTTGAACAGGATAGAACAGGAAAAAACAAGATGCAACAGGATGGAACAGGTTGTAACAGGATTGAACAGGATGGAACAGGATGGAACAGACTGAGACTGAGTTTAAGGAATAGGATGGAACAGGATGAGACAGGATGGAACAAAATGGATCAGAACGGAGATTGAGACTTAGACTGAGACTCAAACTGAGACTGATACTAAGAGGAAGGAACATGTTGAACAGGATGGAACAGGAAAAAACAGGATGCAACAGGATGGAACAGGTTGTAACAGAATTGAACAGGATGGAACAGGATGGAACAGGATCGAACAGGATGAAACAAGATGGAACAGGATGCATCAGTGTGCAACAGAATGTAACAGGACGCAACAGGATGCAACGTTATGTATCACGATGCAACAGGATGCAACAGGATGCAACAGGATGGAACAGGATGGAATGGATGTCAGACAGACTGAGACTAAGAATTAAGGATAAAGGAAAATGTTAAACAGGATGGAACAGGATGCAACAGGATGCAACAGGATGCAACAGGATGCAACAGGATGCAACAGGATGCAACAGGATGCAACAGGATGTAACAGGATGCAACAGGATGGACCAGGATGCAACAGGATGGAACAGGATGCAACAGGATGGACCAGGATGCAACAGGATTGAACCAGATGGAACAGGATGGAACGGGATAGAACAGGATGGAACCGAATGGAACCGGATGGAATAGGACGAAACAGACTGAGACTGAGACTGAGTTTAAGGAATAGGATATAACAGGATGAAACAGGATGGAACAAAATGGATCAGAACGGAGACTGAGACTGAGACTGAGACTGAGACTGAGACTGAGACTGAGACTGAGACTGAGACTGAGACTGAGACCGAGACCGAGACTGAGACTGAGACTGAGACTAAGACTTAGACTGAGACTCAAACTGAGACTGATACTAAGACAGAAAAGAACAGGAAAAAACTGGATGCAACAGGATGGAACAGGATGCAACAGGATGTAACAGGATGCAACAGGATGTAACAGGATTGAACCAGATGGAACAGGAAGCAACAGGATGGAACAGGATGGAACGGGATGGAACATGATGGAACCGAATGGAACCGGATGGAATAGGACGGAACAGACTGAGACTGAGTTTAAGGAATAGGATGGAACAGGATGAGACAGGATGGAACAAAATGGATCAGAACGGAGACTGAGACTGAGACTGAGACTTAGTCTGAGACTCAAACTAAGACTGATACTAAGAGGAAGGAACATGTTGAACAGGATGGAACAGGAAAAATCAGGATGCAACAGGATGGAACAGGTTGTAACAGGATTGAACAGGATGGAACAGGATCGAACAGGATGAAACAAGATGGAACAGAATAACAGGATGAATCATGATGGAACAGTTTGGAACAGGATGAAACAGGATGGAAAAGGATAGAACAGTTTGGAAAAAGATAAAACAGGATGGAACAGGATGGAACGGGATGGAACAGGATGGATCAAGATGGAAAGGGATGGAACAGGATGGAACAGAATGGAACAGAATGGAACAGATGGAACAGATGGAACAGATGGAACATGATAGAACAGGATAGAATTGAGACTGAGACAGACCGAGACTGAACAGAACGGAGACAGAGACTAAGACTGAGACTTAGACTGAGACTCAAACTGAGACTAATACTAAGAGGAAGGAACATGTTAAACTGGATGGAACAGGTTGGAACAGGATGTAACAGGATTGAACCAGATGGAACAGGAAGCAACAGGATGGAACAGGAAGCAACAGGATGGAACAGGATGGAACAGGATGGAACCGAATGGAACCGGATGGAATAGGACGGAACAGACTGAGACTGAGTTTAAGGAATAGGATGGAACAGGATGAGACAGGATGGAACAAAATGGATCAGAACGGAGACTGAGACTGAGACTTAGACTGAGACTCAAACTGAGACTGATACTAAGAGGAAGGAACATGTTGAACAGGATGGAACAGGAAAAATCAGGATGCAACAGGATGGAACAGGTTGTAACAGGATTGAACAGGATGGAACAGGATCGAACAGGATGAAACCAGATGGAACAGAATAACAGGATGAATCATGATGGAACAAGATGGAACAGTTTGGAACAGGATGAAACAGGATGGAAAAGGATAGAACAGTTTGGAAAAGGATAAAACAGGATGGAACAGGATGGAACGGGATGGAATAGGATGGAATAAGATGGAACGGGATGGAACAGGATGGAACAGAATGGAATGGATGTCAGACTGAGACTGAGACTAAGGATAAAGGATAAAGGAAAATGTTAAACAGGATGCAACAGGATGCAACAGTATGTAGCAGGATGCAACAGGATGGACCAGGATGCAACAGGATGTAACAGGATTGAACCAGATGGAACAGGATGCAACAGGATGAAACAGGATGGAATGGATGTCAGACTAAGACTGAGACTGAGGATAAAGGAACATGTTACACAGGATGGAACAGGATAGAATTGAGACTGAGACAGACCGAGACTGAACAGAACGGAGACTGAGACTAAGACTGAGACTTAGACTGAGACTCAAACTGAGACTGATACTAAGAGGAAGGAACATGTTGAACTGGATGGAACAGGATGGAACAGGTTGGAACAGGATGTAACAGGATGGAACCGGATGGAACAGAATGGAATGGATGTCAGACTGAGACTGAGGATAAAGGAACATGTTAAACAGGATGGAAAAGGATGGAACAGGATGTAACAGGATTGAACCAGATGGAACAGGAAGCAACAGGATGGAACAGGATGGAACAGGATGGAACGGGATGGAACAGAATGGAACTGAATGGAACCGGATGGAATAGGACGGAACAGACTGAGACTGACTTTAAGGAATAGGATGGAACAGGATGAGACAGGATGGAACAAAATGGATCAGAACGGAGACTGAGACTGAGACTGAGACTTAGACTGAGACTCAAACTGAGACTGATACTAAGAGGAAGGAACATGTTGAACAGGATGGAACAGGAAAAATCAGGATGCAACAGGATGGAACAGGTTGTAACAGGATTGAACAGGATGGAACAGGATCGAACAGGATGAAACCAGATGGAACAGAATAACAGGATGGATCAAGATGGAAAGGGATGGAACAGGATGGAACAGAATGGAACAGATGGACCAGATGGAACAGATGGAACATGATAGAACAGGATAGAATTGAGACTGAGACAGACCGAGACTGAACAGAACGGAGACAGAGACTAAGACTGAGACTTAGACTGAGACTCAAACTGAGACTAATACTAAGAGGAAGGAACATGTTAAACTGGATGGAACAGGTTGGAACAGGATGTAACAGGATTGAACCAGATGGAACAGGAAGCAACACGATGGAACAGGATGGAACGGGATGGAACAGGATGGAACCGAATGGAACCGGATGGAATAGGACGGAACAGACTGAGACTGAGTTTAAGGAATAGGATGGAACAGGATGAGACAGGATGGAACAAAATGGATCAGAACGGAGACTTAGACTGAGACTTAGACTGAGACTCAAACTGAGACTGATACTAAGAGGAAGGAACATGTTGAACAGGATGGAACAGGGAAAATCTGGATGCAACAGGATGGAACAGGTTGTAACAGGATTGAACAGGATGGAACAGGATCGAACAGGATGAAACCAGATGGAACAGAATAACAGGATGAATCATGATGAAACAAGATGGAACAGTTTGGAACAGGATGAAACAGGATGGAAAAGGATAGAACAGTTTGGAAAAGGATAAAACAGGATGGAACAGGATGGAACGGGATGGAATAGGATGGAATAAGATGGAACGGGATGGAACAGGATGGAAAAGGATAGAACAGTTTGGAAAAGGATAAAACAGGATGGAACAGGATGGAACAAGATGAAACAAGATGGAACAGAATAACATGATGAATGATAGAACAAGATGGAACAGTTTGGAACAGGATGAAACAGGATGGAAAAGGATAGAACAGTTTGGAAAAGGATAAAATAGGATGGAACAGGATGGAACGGGATGGAACAGGATGGAATAAGATGGTACGGGATGGAACAGCTAGGTGATTGCGTAAAGTCAATCGTATTCATTTGACAGTTCATATTGTATCATAATATATGTCATCCCATACAAACTGCAGCCGATGGAATACGATATGAACTGTCAAATGAATACGATTACCTTACGCAATTCCACCCCAGGATGGAACAGAATGGAACAGATGGAACAGATGGAACATGATAGAACAGGATAGAGTTGAGACTGAGACAGACCGAGACTGAACAGAACGGAGACTGAGACTAAGACTGAGACTTAGACTGAGACTCAAACTGAGACTGATACTAAGAGGAAGGAACATGTTGAACTGGATGGAACAGGATGGAACAGGTTGGAACAGGATGTAACAGGATGGAACCGGATGGAACAGAATGGAATGGATGTCAGACTGAGACTGAGGATAAAGGAACATGTTAAACAGGATGGAAAAGGATGGAACAGGATGTAACAGGATGTAACAGGATGCAACAGGATGGAACCGGATGGAACAGGATGGAATGGATGTCAGACTGAGACTGAGGATAAAGGAACATGGTAAACAGGATGGAACAGGATGCAACAGGATGTAACAGGATGCAACAGGATGCAACGTTATGTATCAGGATGCATCAGTGTGCAACAGAATGTAACAGGATGCAACAGGATGCAACGTTATGTATCACGATGCAACAGGATGCAACAGGATGTAACAGGATGCAACAGGATGGAACAGGATAGAACAGGATGGAATGGATGTCAGACAGACTGAGACTAAGGATAAAGGATAAAGGAAAATGTTAAACAGTATGGAACAGGATGCAACAGTATGTAGCAGGATGCAACAGGATGGACCAGGATGCAACAGGATGTAACAGGATTGAACCAGATGGAACAGGATGGAACGGGATGGAACAAGATGGAACCGAATGGAACCGGATGGAATAGGACGAAACAAACTGAGACTGAGTTTAAGGATGACAGGATAACAGGATGAAACAGGATTGAACAAAATGGATCAGAACGGAGACTGAGACTGAGACTGAGACTGAGACTGAGACTAAGACTTAGACTGAGACTCAAACTGAGACTGATACTAAGACAGAAAAGAACAGGAAAAACTGGATGCAACAGGTTGGAGCAAGATGTAACGGGATTGAACAGGATGGAACAGGATGCAACAGGATGGAACAGGATGCAACAGGATGTAACAGGATTGAACCAGATGGAACAGGATGGAACAGGATGGAACGGGATGGAACAGGATGGAACCGAATGGAACCGGATGGAATAGGACGGAACAGACTGAGACTGAGTTTAAGGAATAGGACGGAACAGAATGAGACAGGATTAAAATAAAATGGATCAGAACGGAGATTGAGACTGAGACTGAGACTGAGACTCAAACTGAGACTGATACTTAGAGGAAGGAACATGTTGAACAGGATAGAACAGGAAAAAACAAGATGCAACAGGATGGAACAGGTTGTAACAGGATTGAACAGGATGGAACAGGATGGAACAGGATGGAACAGGATGGAACAGGATGGAACAGACTGAGACTGAGTTTAAGGAATAGGATGGAACAGGATGAGACAGGATGGAACAAAATGGATCAGAACGGAGATTGAGACTTAGACTGAGACTCAAACTGAGACTGATACTAAGAGGAAGGAACATGTTGAACAGGATGGAACAGGAAAAAACAGGATGCAACAGGATGGAACAGGTTGTAACAGAATTGAACAGGATGGAACAGGATGGAACAGGATCGAACAGGATCGAACAGGATGAAACAAGATGGAACAGGATGCATCAGTGTGCAACAGAATGTAACAGGACGCAACAGGATGCAACGTTATGTCTCACGATGCAACAGGATGCAACAGGATGTAACAGGATGCAACAGGATGGAACAGGATGGAATGGATGTCAGACAGACTGAGACTAAGGATTAAGGATAAAGGAAAATGTTAAACAGGATGGAACAGGATGCAACAGGATGCAACAGGATGCAACAGGATGCAACGGGATGCAACAGGATGCAACAGGATGTAACAGGATGCAACAGGATGGACCAGGATGCAACAGGATGGAACAGGATGCAACAGGATGGACCAGGATGCAACAGGATTGAACCAGATGGAACAGGATGGAACGGGATGGAACAGGATGGAACCGAATGGAACCGGATGGAATAGGACGAAACAGACTGAGACTGAGACTGAGTTTAAGGAATAGGATATAACAGGATGAAACAGGATGGAACAAAATGGATCAGAACGGAGACTGAGACTGAGACTGAGACTGAGACTGAGACTGAGACTGAGACTGAGACTGAGACTGAGACTGAGACTGAGACTGAGACTGAGACTGAGACTGAGACTGAGACTGAGACTGAGACTGAGACTGAGACTGAGACTGAGACTGAGACTGAGACTGAGACTGAGACTGAGACTGAGACTGAGACTGAGACTGAGACTGAGACTGAGACTGAGACTGAGACCGAGACTGAGACTGAGACTGAGACTGAGACTAAGACTTAGACTGAGACTCAAACTGAGACTGATACTAAGACAGAAAAGAACAGGAAAAAACTGGATGCAACAGGATGGAACAGGATGCAACAGGATGTAACAGGATGCAACAGGATGTAACAGGATGGAACAGAATGGAATGGATGTCAGACTGAGACTGAGGATAAAGGAACATGTTAAACAGGATGGAAAAGGATGGAACAGGATGTAACAGGATTGAACCAGATGGAACAGGAAGCAACAGGATGGAACGGGATGGAACCGAATGGAACCGGATGGAATAGGACGGAACAGACTGAGACTGAGTTTAAGGAATAGGATGGAACAGGATGAGACAGGATGGAACAAAATGGATCAGAACGGAGACTGAGACTGAGACTGAGACTTAGACTGAGACTTAAACTGAGACTGATACTAAGAGGAAGGAACATGTTGAACAGGATGGAACAGGAAAAATCAGGATGCAACAGGATGGAACAGGTTGTAACAGGATTGAACAGGATGGAACAGGATAACAGGATGAATCATGATGGAACAAGATGGAACAGTTTGGAACAGGATGAAACAGGATGGAAAAGGATACAACAGTTTGGAAAAGGATAAAACAGGATGCAACAGGATGGAACGGGATGGAACAGGATGGAACAGAATGGAACAGATGGAACAGATGGAACATGATAGAAGAGGATAGAATTGAGACTAAGACAGACCGAGACTGAACAGAACGGAGACTGAGACTAAGACTGAGACTTAGACTGAGACTCAAACTGAGACTGATAATGAAGGTACATGTTGAACTGGATGGAACAGGATGGAACAGGTTGGATCAGGATGTAACAGGATGGAACCGGATGGAACAGAATGAAATGGATGTCAGACTGAGACTGAGGATAAAGGAACATGTTAAACAGGATGGAAAAGGATGGAACAGGATGTAACAGGATGTAACAGGATGCAACAGGATGGAACCGGATGAAACAGGATGGAATGGATGTCAGACTGAGACTGAGGATAAAGGAACATGTTAAACAGGATGGAACAGGATGTAACAGGATGCAACGTTATGTATCAGGATGCATCAGTGTGCAACAGAATGTAACAGGATGCAACAGGATGTAACAGGATGCAACAGGATGGAACAGGATGGAATGGATGTCAGACAGACTGAGACTAAGGATAAAGGATAAAGGAAAATGTTAAACAGGATGGAACAGGATGCAACAGGATGCAACAGTATGTAGCAGGATGCAACAGGATGGACCAGGATGCAACAGGATGTAATAGGATTGAACCAGATGGAACAGGATGCAACAGGATGGAATGGATGTCAGACTGAGACTGAGACTGAGGATAAAGGAACATGTTACACAGGATGGAACAGGATAGAATTGAGACTGAGACAGACCGAGACTGAACAGAACGGAGACTGAGACTAAGACTGAGACTTAGACTGAGACTCAAACTGAGACTGATACTAAGAGGAAGGAACATGTTGAACTGGATGGAACAGGATGGAACAGGTTGGAACAGGATGTAACAGGATGCAACAGTATGTAGCAGGATGCAACAGGATGGACCAGGATGCAACAGGATGTAACAGGATTGAACCAGATGGAACAGGATGCAACAGGATGGAACAGGATGGAATGGATGTCAGACTGAGACTGAGACTGAGGATAAAGGAACATGTTACACAGGATGGAACAGGATGCAACAGGATGGACCAGGATGCAACAGGATTGAACCAGATGGAACAGGATGGAACGGGATGGAACAAGATGGAACCGAATGGAACCGGATGGAATAGGACGAAACAAACTGAGACTGAGTTTAAGGACGACAGGATAACAGGATGAAACAGGATGGAACAAAATGGATCAGAACGGAGACTGAGACTGAGACTGAGACTGAGACTGAGACTGAGACTGAGACTGAGACTGAGACTGAGACTGAGACTGAGACTGAGACTGAGACTGAGACTGAGACTGAGACAGAAAAGAACAGGAAAAACTGGATGCAACAGGTTGGAGCAAGATGTAACGGGATTGAACAGGATGGAACAGGATGCAACAGGATGGAACAGGATGCAACAGGATGGAACAGGATGGAATGGATGTCAGACAGACTGAGACTAAGGATAAAGGATAAAGGAAAATGTTAAACAGGATGGAACAGGATGCAACAGGATGCAACAGTATGTAGCAGGATGCAACAGGATGGACCAGGATGCAACAGGATGTAACAGGATTGAACCAGATGGAACAGGATGCAACAGGATGGAACAGGATGGAATGGATGTCAGACTGAGACTGAGACTGAGGATAAAGGAACATGTTACACAGGATGGAACAGGATGCAACAGGATGGACCAGGATGCAACAGGATTGAACCAGATGGAACAGGATGGAACGGGATGGAACAAGATGGAACCGAATGGAACCGGATGGAATAGGACGATAATGATGGTACATGTTGAACTGGATGGAACAGGATGGAACAGGTTGGAACAGGATGTAACAGGATGGAACCGGATGGAATGGATGTCAGACTGAGACTGAGGATAAAGGAACATGTTAAACAGGATGGAAAAGGATGGAACAGGATGTAACAGGATGCAACGTTATGTATCACGATGCAACAGGATGCAACAGGATGTAACAGGATGCAACAGGATGGAACAGGATGGAACAGGATGGAATGGATGTCAGACAGACTGAGACTAAGGATAAAGGATAAAGGAAAATGTTAAACAGGATGGAACAGGATGCAACAGGATGCAACAGTATGTAGCAGGATGCAACAGGATGGACCAGGATGCAACAGGATGTAACAGGATTGAACCAGATGGAACAGGATGCAACAGGATGGAACAGGATGGAATGGATGTCAGACTGAGACTGAGACTGAGGATAAAGGAACATGTTACACAGGATGGAACAGGATGCAACAGGATGGACCAGGATGCAACAGGATTGAACCAGATGGAACAGGATGGAACGGGATGGAACAAGATGGAACCGAATGGAACCGGATGGAATAGGACGAAACAAACTGAGACTGAGTTTAAGGATGACAGGATAACAGGATGAAACAGGATGGAACAAAATGGATCAGAACGGAGACTGAGACTGAGACTGAGACTGAGACTAAGACAGAAAAGAACAGGAAAAACTGGATGCAACAGGTTGGAGCAAGATGTAACGGGATTGAACAGGATGGAACAGGATGCAACAGGATGGAACAGGATGCAACAGGATGTAACAGGATTGAACCAGATGGAACAGGATGGATCGGGATGGAACAGGATGGAACCGAATGGAACCGGATGGAATAGGACGGAACAGACTGAGACTGAGTTTAAGGAATAGGATGGAACAGGATGAGACAGGATGGAACAAAATGGATCAGAACGGAGATTGAGACTTAGACTGAGACTCAAACTGAGACTGATACTTAGAGGAAGGAACATGTTGAACAGGATGGAACAGGAAAAAACAAGATGCAACAGGATGGAACAGGTTGTAACAGGATTGAACAGGATGGAACAGGATGGAACAGGATGGAACAGACTGAGACTGAGTTTAAGGAATAGGATGGAACAGGATGAGACAGGATGGAACAAAATGGATCAGAACGGAGATTGAGACTTAGACTGAGACTCAAACTGAGACTGATACTAAGAGGAAGGAACATGTTGAACAGGATGGAACAGGAAAAAACAGGATGCAACAGGATGGAACAGGTTGTAACAGAATTGAACAGGATGGAACAGGATGGAACAGACTGAGACTGAGTTTAAGGAATAGGATGGAACAGGATGAGACAGGATGGAACAAAATGGATCAGAACGGAGATTGAGACTTAGACTGAGACTCAAACTGAGACTGATACTAAGAGGAAGGAACATGTTGAACAGGATGGAACAGGAAAAAACAGGATGCAACAGGATGGAACAGGTTGTAACAGAATTGAACAGGATGGAACAGGATCGAACAGGATGAAACAAGATGGAACAGGATGATTCAGTGTGCAACATAATGTAACAGGACGCAACAGGATGCAACGTTATGTATCACGATGCAACAGGATGCAACAGGATGGAACAGGATGGAACAGACTGAGACTGATTTTAAGGAATAGGATGGAACAGGATGAGACAGGATGGAACAAAATGGATCAGAACGGAGATTGAGACTTAGACTGAGACTCAAACTGAGACTGATACTAAGAGGAAGGAACATGTTGAACAGGATGGAACAGGAAAAAACAGGATGCAACAGGATGGAACAGGTTGTAACAGGATTGAACAGGATGGAACAGGATGGAACAGACTGAGACTGAGTTTAAGGAATAGGATGGAACAGGATGAGACAGGATGGAACAAAATGGATCAGAACGGAGATTGAGACTTAGACTGAGACTCAAACTGAGACTGATACTAAGAGGAAGGAACATGTTGAACAGGATGGAACAGGAAAAAACAGGATGCAACAGGATGGAACAGGTTGTAACAGAATTGAACAGGATGGAACAGGATGGAACAGGATCGAACAGGATGAAACAAGATGGAACAGGATGCATCAGTGTGCAACAGAATGTAACAGGACGCAACAGGATGCAACGTTATGTATCACGATGCAACAGGATGCAAAAGGATGTAACAGGATGCAACAGGATGGAACAGGATGGAATGGATGGAACAGGATGGAATAAGATGGTACGGGATGGAACAGGATGGAACAGAATGGAACAGATGGAACAGATGGAACAGATGGAACAGATGGAACAGATGGAACATGATAGAACAGGATAGAATTGAGACTGAGACAGACCGAGACTGAACAGAACGGAGACTGAGACTAAGACTGAGACTTAGACTGAGACTCAAACTGAGACTGATACTAACAGGATGCAACAGGATGGAACAGGATGGAATGGATGTCAGACAGACTGAGACTAAGGATAAAGGATAAAGGAAAATGTTAAACAGGATGGAACAGGATGCAACAGGATGCAACAGTATGTAGCAGGATGCAACAGGATGGACCAGGATGCAACAGGATGTAACAGGATTGAACCAGATGGAACAGGATGCAACAGGATGGAATGGATGTCAGACTGAGACTGAGACTGAGGATAAAGGAACAGGTTACACAGGATGGAACATAATAGAATTGAGACTGAGACAGACCGAGACTGAACAGAACGGAGACTGAGACTAAGACTGAGACTTAGACTGAGACTCAAACTGAGACTGATACTAAGAGGAAGGAACATGTTGAACTGGATGGAACAGGATGGAACAGGTTGGAACAGGATGTAACAGGATGGAACCGGATGGAACAGAATGGAATGGATGTCAGACTGAGACTGAGGATAAAGGAACATGTTAAACAGGATGGAAAAGGATAAAACAGGATGTAACAGGATTGAACCAGATGGAACAGGAAGCAACAGGATGGAACAGGATGGAATAGGATGAAACGGGACGGAACAGAAAGGAACTGAATGGAACCGGATGGAATAGGACGGAAAAGACTGAGACTGACTTTAAGGAATAGGATGGAACAGGATGAGACAGGATGGAACAAAATGGATCAGAACGGAGACTGAGACTGAGACTGACACTTAGACTGAGACTCAAACTGAGACTGATACTAAGAGGAAGGAACATGTTGAACAGGATGGAACAGGAAAAATCAGGATGCAACAGGATGGAACAGGTTGTAACAGGATTGAACAGGATGGAACAGGATCGAACAGGATGAAACAAGATGGAACAGAATAACATGATGAATCATGATAGAACAAGATGGAACAGTTTGGAACAGGATGAAACAGGATGGAAAAGGATAGAACAGTTTGGAAAAGGATAAAACAGGATGGAACAGGATGGAACGGGATGGAACAGGATGGAATAAGACGGTACGGGATGGAACAGGATGGAACAGAATGGAACAGATGGAACATGATAGAACAGGATAGAATTGAGACTGAGACAGACCGAGACTGAACAGAACGGAGACTGAGACTGAGACTGAGACTGAGACTGAGACTGAGACTGAGACTCAAACTGAGACTGATACTAAGAGGATGGAACATGTTGAACTGGATGGAACAGGATGGAACAGGTTGGAACAGGATGTAACAGGATGGAACCGGATGGAACAGAATGGAATGGATGTCAGACTGAGACTGAGGATAAAGGAACATGTTAAACAGGATGGAAAAGGATGGAACAGGATGTAACAGGATGTAACAGGATGCAACAGGATGGAACCGGATGGAACAGGATGGAATGGATGTCAGACTGAGACTGAGGATAAAGGAACATGTTAAACAGGATGGAACAGGATGCAACAGGATGTAACAGGATGCAACAGGATGCAACGTTATGTATCAGGATGCATCAGTGTGCAACAGAATGTAACAGGATGCAACAGGATGCAACGTTATGTATCACGATGCAACAGGATGCAACAGGATGTAACAGGATGCAACAGGATGGAACAGGATGGAACAGGATGGAATGGATGTCAGACAGACTGAGACTAAGGATAAAGGATAAAGGAAAATGTTAAACAGGATGGAACAGGATGCAACAGGATGCAACAGTATGTAGCAGGATGCAACAGGATGGACCAGGATGCAACAGGATTTAACAGGATTGAACCAGATGGAACAGGATGGAACGGGATGGAACAAGATGGAACCGAATGGAACCGGATGGAATAGGACGAAACAAACTGAGACTGAGTTTAAGGATGACAGGATAACAGGATGAAACAGGATGGAACAAAATGGATCAGAACGGAGACTGAGACTGAGACTGAGACTGAGACTGAGACTGAGACTGAGACTAAGACTTAGACTGAGACTCAAACTGAGACTGATACTAAGACAGAAAAGAACAGGAAAAACTGGATGCAACAGGTTGGAGCAAGATGTAACGGGATTGAACAGGATGGAACAGGATGCAACAGGATGGAACAGGATGCAACAGGATGTAACAGGATTGAACCAGATGGAACAGGATGGAACAGGATGGAACGGGATGGAACAGGATGGAACCGAATGGAACCGGATGGAATAGGACGGAACAGACTGAGACTGAGTTTAAGGAATAGGATGGAACAGAATGAGACAGGATTAAAATAAAATGGATCAGAACGAAAATTGAGACTGAGACTGAGACTGAGACTGAGACTGAGACTGAGACTGAGACTGAGACTGAGACTGAGACTCAAACTGAGACTGATACTTAGAGGAAGGAACATGTTGAACAGGATAGAACAGGAAAAAACAAGATGCAACAGGATGGAACAGGTTGTAACAGGATTGAACAGGATGGAACAGGATGGAACAGACTGAGACTGAGTTTAAGGAATAGGATGGAACAGGATGAGACAGGATGGAACAAAATGGATCAGAACGGAGATTGAGACTTAGACTGAGACTCAAACTGAGACTGATACTAAGAGGAAGGAACATGTTGAACAGGATGGAACAGGAAAAAACAGGATGCAACAGGATGGAACAGGTTGTAACAGAATTGAACAGGATGGAACAGGATGGAACAGGATCGAACAGGATGAAACAAGATGGAACAGGATGCATCAGTGTGCAACAGAATGTAACAGGACGCAACAGGATGCAACGTTATGTATCACGATGCAACAGGATGCAACAGGATGCAACAGGATGGAACAGGATGGAATGGATGTCAGACAGACTGAGACTAAGAATTAAGGATAAAGGAAAATGTTAAACAGGATGGAACAGGATGCAACAGGATGCAACAGGATGCAACAGGATGCAACAGGATGCAACAGGATGCAACAGGATGCAACAGGATGTAACAGGATGCAACAGGATGGACCAGGATGCAACAGGATGGAACAGGATGCAACAGGATGGACCAGGATGCAACAGGATTGAACCAGATGGAACAGGATGGAACGGGATAGAACAGGATGGAACCGAATGGAACCGGATGGAATAGGACGAAACAGACTGAGACTGAGACTGAGTTTAAGGAATAGGATATAACAGGATGAAACAGGATGGAACAAAATGGATCAGAACGGAGACTGAGACTGAGACTGAGACTGAGACTGAGACTGAGACTGAGACTGAGACTGAGACTGAGACTGAGACTGAGACCGAGACTGAGACTGAGACTGAGACTGAGACTAAGACTTAGACTGAGACTCAAACTGAGACTGATACTAAGACAGAAAAGAACAGGAAAAAACTGGATGCAACAGGATGGAACAGGATGCAACAGGATGTAACAGGATGCAACAGGATGTAACAGGATTGAACCAGATGGAACAGGAAGCAACAGGATGGAACAGGATGGAACGGGATGGAACATGATGGAACCGAATGGAACCGGATGGAATAGGACGGAACAGACTGAGACTGAGTTTAAGGAATAGGATGGAACAGGATGAGACAGGATGGAACAAAATGGATCAGAACGGAGACTGAGACTGAGACTGAGACTTAGTCTGAGACTCAAACTAAGACTGATACTAAGAGGAAGGAACATGTTGAACAGGATGGAACAGGAAAAATCAGGATGCAACAGGATGGAACAGGTTGTAACAGGATTGAACAGGATGGAACAGGATCGAACAGGATGAAACAAGATGGAACAGAATAACAGGATGAATCATGATGGAACAAGATGGAACAGTTTGGAACAGGATGAAACAGGATGGAAAAGGATAGAACAGTTTGGAAAAAGATAAAACAGGATGGAACAGGATGGAACGGGATGGAACAGGATGGATCAAGATGGAAAGGGATGGAACAGGATGGAACAGAATGGAACAGAATGGAACAGATGGAACAGATGGAACATGATAGAACAGGATAGAATTGAGACTGAGACAGACCGAGACTGAACAGAACGGAGACAGAGACTAAGACTGAGACTTAGACTGAGACTCAAACTGAGACTAATACTAAGAGGAAGGAACATGTTAAACTGGATGGAACAGGTTGGAACAGGATGTAACAGGATTGAACCAGATGGAACAGGAAGCAACAGGATGGAACAGGAAGCAACAGGATGGAACAGGATGGAACAGGATGGAACCGAATGGAACCGGATGGAATAGGACGGAACAGACTGAGACTGAGTTTAAGGAATAGGATGGAACAGGATGAGACAGGATGGAACAAAATGGATCAGAACGGAGACTGAGACTGAGACTTAGACTGAGACTCAAACTGAGACTGATACTAAGAGGAAGGAACATGTTGAACAGGATGGAACAGGAAAAATCAGGATGCAACAGGATGGAACAGGTTGTAACAGGATTGAACAGGATG
Source organism: Agriphila straminella (assembly GCA_950108535.1). Classification (NCBI taxonomy): domain Eukaryota; kingdom Metazoa; phylum Arthropoda; class Insecta; order Lepidoptera; family Crambidae; genus Agriphila; species Agriphila straminella. Next base: position 20,145,160 of record OX467309.1, read on the forward strand.
GAACAGGATCGAACAGGATGAAACCAGATGGAACAGAATAACAGGATGAATCATGATGGAACAAGATGGAACAGTTTGGAACAGGATGAAACAGGATGGAAAAGGATAGAACAGTTTGGAAAAGGATAAAACAGGATGGAACAGGATGGAACGGGATGGAATAGGATGGAATAAGATGGAACGGGATGGAACAGGATGGAACAGAATGGAATGGATGTCAGACTGAGACTGAGACTAAGGATAAAGGATAAAGGAAAATGTTAAACAGGATGCAACAGGATGCAACAGTATGTAGCAGGATGCAACAGGATGGACCAGGATGCAACAGGATGTAACAGGATTGAACCAGATGGAACAGGATGCAACAGGATGAAACAGGATGGAATGGATGTCAGACTAAGACTGAGACTGAGGATAAAGGAACATGTTACACAGGATGGAACAGGATAGAATTGAGACTGAGACAGACCGAGACTGAACAGAACGGAGACTGAGACTAAGACTGAGACTTAGACTGAGACTCAAACTGAGACTGATACTAAGAGGAAGGAACATGTTGAACTGGATGGAACAGGATGGAACAGGTTGGAACAGGATGTAACAGGATGGAACCGGATGGAACAGAATGGAATGGATGTCAGACTGAGACTGAGGATAAAGGAACATGTTAAACAGGATGGAAAAGGATGGAACAGGATGTAACAGGATTGAACCAGATGGAACAGGAAGCAACAGGATGGAACAGGATGGAACAGGATGGAACGGGATGGAACAGAATGGAACTGAATGGAACCGGATGGAATAGGACGGAACAGACTGAGACTGACTTTAAGGAATAGGATGGAACAGGATGAGACAGGATGGAACAAAATGGATCAGAACGGAGACTGAGACTGAGACTGAGACTTAGACTGAGACTCAAACTGAGACTGATACTAAGAGGAAGGAACATGTTGAACAGGATGGAACAGGAAAAATCAGGATGCAACAGGATGGAACAGGTTGTAACAGGATTGAACAGGATGGAACAGGATCGAACAGGATGAAACCAGATGGAACAGAATAACAGGATGGATCAAGATGGAAAGGGATGGAACAGGATGGAACAGAATGGAACAGATGGACCAGATGGAACAGATGGAACATGATAGAACAGGATAGAATTGAGACTGAGACAGACCGAGACTGAACAGAACGGAGACAGAGACTAAGACTGAGACTTAGACTGAGACTCAAACTGAGACTAATACTAAGAGGAAGGAACATGTTAAACTGGATGGAACAGGTTGGAACAGGATGTAACAGGATTGAACCAGATGGAACAGGAAGCAACACGATGGAACAGGATGGAACGGGATGGAACAGGATGGAACCGAATGGAACCGGATGGAATAGGACGGAACAGACTGAGACTGAGTTTAAGGAATAGGATGGAACAGGATGAGACAGGATGGAACAAAATGGATCAGAACGGAGACTTAGACTGAGACTTAGACTGAGACTCAAACTGAGACTGATACTAAGAGGAAGGAACATGTTGAACAGGATGGAACAGGGAAAATCTGGATGCAACAGGATGGAACAGGTTGTAACAGGATTGAACAGGATGGAACAGGATCGAACAGGATGAAACCAGATGGAACAGAATAACAGGATGAATCATGATGAAACAAGATGGAACAGTTTGGAACAGGATGAAACAGGATGGAAAAGGATAGAACAGTTTGGAAAAGGATAAAACAGGATGGAACAGGATGGAACGGGATGGAATAGGATGGAATAAGATGGAACGGGATGGAACAGGATGGAAAAGGATAGAACAGTTTGGAAAAGGATAAAACAGGATGGAACAGGATGGAACAAGATGAAACAAGATGGAACAGAATAACATGATGAATGATAGAACAAGATGGAACAGTTTGGAACAGGATGAAACAGGATGGAAAAGGATAGAACAGTTTGGAAAAGGATAAAATAGGATGGAACAGGATGGAACGGGATGGAACAGGATGGAATAAGATGGTACGGGATGGAACAGCTAGGTGATTGCGTAAAGTCAATCGTATTCATTTGACAGTTCATATTGTATCATAATATATGTCATCCCATACAAACTGCAGCCGATGGAATACGATATGAACTGTCAAATGAATACGATTACCTTACGCAATTCCACCCCAGGATGGAACAGAATGGAACAGATGGAACAGATGGAACATGATAGAACAGGATAGAGTTGAGACTGAGACAGACCGAGACTGAACAGAACGGAGACTGAGACTAAGACTGAGACTTAGACTGAGACTCAAACTGAGACTGATACTAAGAGGAAGGAACATGTTGAACTGGATGGAACAGGATGGAACAGGTTGGAACAGGATGTAACAGGATGGAACCGGATGGAACAGAATGGAATGGATGTCAGACTGAGACTGAGGATAAAGGAACATGTTAAACAGGATGGAAAAGGATGGAACAGGATGTAACAGGATGTAACAGGATGCAACAGGATGGAACCGGATGGAACAGGATGGAATGGATGTCAGACTGAGACTGAGGATAAAGGAACATGGTAAACAGGATGGAACAGGATGCAACAGGATGTAACAGGATGCAACAGGATGCAACGTTATGTATCAGGATGCATCAGTGTGCAACAGAATGTAACAGGATGCAACAGGATGCAACGTTATGTATCACGATGCAACAGGATGCAACAGGATGTAACAGGATGCAACAGGATGGAACAGGATAGAACAGGATGGAATGGATGTCAGACAGACTGAGACTAAGGATAAAGGATAAAGGAAAATGTTAAACAGGATGGAACAGGATGCAACAGTATGTAGCAGGATGCAACAGGATGGACCAGGATGCAACAGGATGTAACAGGATTGAACCAGATGGAACAGGATGGAACGGGATGGAACAAGATGGAACCGAATGGAACCGGATGGAATAGGACGAAACAAACTGAGACTGAGTTTAAGGATGACAGGATAACAGGATGAAACAGGATTGAACAAAATGGATCAGAACGGAGACTGAGACTGAGACTGAGACTGAGACTGAGACTAAGACTTAGACTGAGACTCAAACTGAGACTGATACTAAGACAGAAAAGAACAGGAAAAACTGGATGCAACAGGTTGGAGCAAGATGTAACGGGATTGAACAGGATGGAACAGGATGCAACAGGATGGAACAGGATGCAACAGGATGTAACAGGATTGAACCAGATGGAACAGGATGGAACAGGATGGAACGGGATGGAACAGGATGGAACCGAATGGAACCGGATGGAATAGGACGGAACAGACTGAGACTGAGTTTAAGGAATAGGACGGAACAGAATGAGACAGGATTAAAATAAAATGGATCAGAACGGAGATTGAGACTGAGACTGAGACTGAGACTCAAACTGAGACTGATACTTAGAGGAAGGAACATGTTGAACAGGATAGAACAGGAAAAAACAAGATGCAACAGGATGGAACAGGTTGTAACAGGATTGAACAGGATGGAACAGGATGGAACAGGATGGAACAGGATGGAACAGGATGGAACAGACTGAGACTGAGTTTAAGGAATAGGATGGAACAGGATGAGACAGGATGGAACAAAATGGATCAGAACGGAGATTGAGACTTAGACTGAGACTCAAACTGAGACTGATACTAAGAGGAAGGAACATGTTGAACAGGATGGAACAGGAAAAAACAGGATGCAACAGGATGGAACAGGTTGTAACAGAATTGAACAGGATGGAACAGGATGGAACAGGATCGAACAGGATCGAACAGGATGAAACAAGATGGAACAGGATGCATCAGTGTGCAACAGAATGTAACAGGACGCAACAGGATGCAACGTTATGTCTCACGATGCAACAGGATGCAACAGGATGTAACAGGATGCAACAGGATGGAACAGGATGGAATGGATGTCAGACAGACTGAGACTAAGGATTAAGGATAAAGGAAAATGTTAAACAGGATGGAACAGGATGCAACAGGATGCAACAGGATGCAACAGGATGCAACGGGATGCAACAGGATGCAACAGGATGTAACAGGATGCAACAGGATGGACCAGGATGCAACAGGATGGAACAGGATGCAACAGGATGGACCAGGATGCAACAGGATTGAACCAGATGGAACAGGATGGAACGGGATGGAACAGGATGGAACCGAATGGAACCGGATGGAATAGGACGAAACAGACTGAGACTGAGACTGAGTTTAAGGAATAGGATATAACAGGATGAAACAGGATGGAACAAAATGGATCAGAACGGAGACTGAGACTGAGACTGAGACTGAGACTGAGACTGAGACTGAGACTGAGACTGAGACTGAGACTGAGACTGAGACTGAGACTGAGACTGAGACTGAGACTGAGACTGAGACTGAGACTGAGACTGAGACTGAGACTGAGACTGAGACTGAGACTGAGACTGAGACTGAGACTGAGACTGAGACTGAGACTGAGACTGAGACTGAGACCGAGACTGAGACTGAGACTGAGACTGAGACTAAGACTTAGACTGAGACTCAAACTGAGACTGATACTAAGACAGAAAAGAACAGGAAAAAACTGGATGCAACAGGATGGAACAGGATGCAACAGGATGTAACAGGATGCAACAGGATGTAACAGGATGGAACAGAATGGAATGGATGTCAGACTGAGACTGAGGATAAAGGAACATGTTAAACAGGATGGAAAAGGATGGAACAGGATGTAACAGGATTGAACCAGATGGAACAGGAAGCAACAGGATGGAACGGGATGGAACCGAATGGAACCGGATGGAATAGGACGGAACAGACTGAGACTGAGTTTAAGGAATAGGATGGAACAGGATGAGACAGGATGGAACAAAATGGATCAGAACGGAGACTGAGACTGAGACTGAGACTTAGACTGAGACTTAAACTGAGACTGATACTAAGAGGAAGGAACATGTTGAACAGGATGGAACAGGAAAAATCAGGATGCAACAGGATGGAACAGGTTGTAACAGGATTGAACAGGATGGAACAGGATAACAGGATGAATCATGATGGAACAAGATGGAACAGTTTGGAACAGGATGAAACAGGATGGAAAAGGATACAACAGTTTGGAAAAGGATAAAACAGGATGCAACAGGATGGAACGGGATGGAACAGGATGGAACAGAATGGAACAGATGGAACAGATGGAACATGATAGAAGAGGATAGAATTGAGACTAAGACAGACCGAGACTGAACAGAACGGAGACTGAGACTAAGACTGAGACTTAGACTGAGACTCAAACTGAGACTGATAATGAAGGTACATGTTGAACTGGATGGAACAGGATGGAACAGGTTGGATCAGGATGTAACAGGATGGAACCGGATGGAACAGAATGAAATGGATGTCAGACTGAGACTGAGGATAAAGGAACATGTTAAACAGGATGGAAAAGGATGGAACAGGATGTAACAGGATGTAACAGGATGCAACAGGATGGAACCGGATGAAACAGGATGGAATGGATGTCAGACTGAGACTGAGGATAAAGGAACATGTTAAACAGGATGGAACAGGATGTAACAGGATGCAACGTTATGTATCAGGATGCATCAGTGTGCAACAGAATGTAACAGGATGCAACAGGATGTAACAGGATGCAACAGGATGGAACAGGATGGAATGGATGTCAGACAGACTGAGACTAAGGATAAAGGATAAAGGAAAATGTTAAACAGGATGGAACAGGATGCAACAGGATGCAACAGTATGTAGCAGGATGCAACAGGATGGACCAGGATGCAACAGGATGTAATAGGATTGAACCAGATGGAACAGGATGCAACAGGATGGAATGGATGTCAGACTGAGACTGAGACTGAGGATAAAGGAACATGTTACACAGGATGGAACAGGATAGAATTGAGACTGAGACAGACCGAGACTGAACAGAACGGAGACTGAGACTAAGACTGAGACTTAGACTGAGACTCAAACTGAGACTGATACTAAGAGGAAGGAACATGTTGAACTGGATGGAACAGGATGGAACAGGTTGGAACAGGATGTAACAGGATGGAACCGGGTGGATCAGAATGGAATGGAACAGGATGGAATGGATGTCAGACAGACTGAGACTAAGGATAAAGGATAAAGGAAAATGTTAAACAGGATGGAACAGGATCGAACAGGATGAAACAAGATGGAACAGAATAACATGATGAATCATGATGGATCAAGATGGAACAGTTTGGAACAGGATGAAACAGGATGGAAAAGGATAGAACAGTTTGGAAAAGGATAAAACAGGATGGAACGGGATGGAACAGGATGGAATAAGGTGGAACGGGATGGAACAGGATGGAACAGAATGGAACAGATGGAACAGATGGAACAGATGGAACATGATAGAACAGGATAGAATTGAGACTGAGACAGACCGAGACTGAACAGAACGGAGACTGAGACTAAGACTTAGACTGAGACTCAAACTGAGACTGATACCAAGAGGAAGGAACATGTTGAACTGGATGGAACAGGGTGGAACAGGTTGGAACAGGATGTAACAGGATAAAACCGGATGAAACAGAATGGAATGGATGTCAGACTGAGACTGAGGATAAAGGAACATGTTAAAAAGGGTGGAAAAGGATGGAACAGGATGTAACAGGATGTAACAGGATGCAACAGGATGGAACGGATGGAACAGGATGGAATGGATGTCAGACTGAGACTGAGGATAAAGGAACATGTTAAACAGGATGGAACAGGATGCAACAGGATGTAACAGGATGCAACAGGATGCAACGTTATGTATCAGGATGCATCAGTGTGCAACAAAATGTAACAGGACGCAACAGGATGCAACAGGATGGAACAGGATGGAATGGATGTCAGACAGACTGAGACTAAGGATAAAGGATAAAGGAAAATGTTCAACAGGATGGAACAGGATGCAACAGGATGCAACAGGATGCAACAGGATGCAACAGGATGTAGCAGGATGCAACAGGATGGACCAGGATGCAACAGGATGTAACAGGATTGAACCAGATGGAACAGGATGCAACAGGATGGAACAGGATGGAATGGATGTCAGACTGAGACTGAGACTGAGGATAAAGGAACATGTTACACAGGATGGAACAGGATGCAACAGGATGGACCAGGATGCAACAGGATTGAACCAGATGGAACAGGATGGAACGGGATGGAACAGGATGGAACCGAATGGAACCGGATGGAATAGGACGAAACAGACTGAGACTGAGACTGAGTTTAAGGAATAGGATATAACAGGATGAAACAGGATGGAACAAATTGGATCAGAACGGAGACTGAGACTGAAACTGAGACTGAGACTGAGACTGAGACTGAGACTGAGACTTAGACTGAGACTCAAACTGAGACTGATACTAAGACAGAAAAGAACAGGAAAAACTGGATGCAACAGGTTGGAGCAGGATGTAACGGGATTGAACAGGATGGAACAGGATGCAACAGGATGGAACAGGATGCAACAGGATGTAACAGGATTGAACCAGATGGAACAGGATGGAACGGGATGGAACAGGATGGAACCGAATGGAACCGGATGGAATAGGACGGAACAGACTGAGACTGAGTTTAAGGAATAGGATGGAACAGGATGAGACAGGATGGAACAAAATGGATCAGAACGGAGATTGAGACTTAGACTGAGACTCAAACTGAGACTGATACTAAGAGGAAGGAACATGTTGAACAGGATGGAACAGGAAAAAACAGGATGCAACAGGATGGAACAGGTTGTAACAGAATTGAACAGGATGGAACAGGATGGAACAGGATGGAACAGGATCGAACAGGATCGAACAGGATGAAACAAGATGGAACAGAATAACAGGATGAATCATGATGGAACAAGATGGAACAGTTTGGAACAGGATGAAACAGGATGGAAAAGGATAGAACAGTTTGGAAAAGGATAAAACAGGATGGAACAGGATGGAACGGGATGGAACAGGATGGAACAGAATGGAACAGATGGAACTGATGGAACAGATGGAACATGATAGAACAGGATAGAATTGAGACTGAGACAGACCGAGACTGAGACTGAGATTGAGACTGAGACTGAGACTGAGACTGAGACTGAGACTGAGACTGAGACTGAGACTGAGACTGAGACTGAGACTGAGACTGAGACTGAGACTGAGACAGACTAAGGCTGAGTTCAAGTAAAAGGATGAAACAGGATAGTTAGGTTAGGTTAGGTTAGGTTTTTTTTTTTTATTTTTTTATTTGGGTGTCGTCTTGCATGACAAGACACATTGTTATTGCTAAGGTTTACATGATTTCTTAATTATTAAAAAAAAAAGTTTTACAATTTTAGTTGTATTAATACGTCTACGTTTACATTTTATCTTAAATTATTACCTAGTTTTAGGACCTAGTTTTACTACTTAGTACAGTATAACTTCCTTGTTATTTTTGATTTCTGGTTCTAGTTGATTAGGGTCACAGCTGCGACCAAGAACCGCTAAAAAGGTCGCAGCCGCGACAAGCAGCGCCACAAGACTTGCCTCGCCGCACCAGCGGCCGGGTCCCCGCAACAGCTCCTCCTCCACCGCAACCGGTCACGCCCGCGACAGGTCGCAACCGCCAACACACAAAAACGGTCGCGCCCGCGTCAGGTCGCAGCCGCCACGAAGAAGGTCCGGGTGAAGCTTGACGACGCTCCTCCCTCACCGCAACCGGTCACACCCGCGACAGGTCGCACCCGCCAAATGCACAAAAAACAGGCGTGCCTGCGTTAGGTCGCACCCGCTACGAAGAAGGTCCGGGTGAAACCGCCGCGACGAGCGCGGCCGCCGCCGCGACAAGGCAGTCGCAGGACACATACTTCCGTTGAATTCAATATTTAATACATTTGTTATGTCCAATATTGTAGCAGGTTACTTAATTTGTATACATAGGCTTTTGGTCTAGTATCGTTTAGTTACAGCGCTTGGTACCATGTTAATGCCTAAATTACATCCATGTTTGAGTCGCAAGTGACTCGTCTAAGATTATTTCTTATACAATTAGCTTATATTCTATTTTATGTTTCTATTCTAAGTGATGTTTACATCTAATTCCGCCGGACAAATGCCCCGTCGCGGCCTGCCTCCGGGCAAATGCCCCGTCGAGGGCTTGATGTGGAGCCGTTAGTTGAAAGCCCCCCCCCACCACGACAAGGTCGCTCCACCGAGGGGGGGGTTAGGTTAGGTTAGGTTAGGTTTTTTTTTTTTTTTTTTTTTTTTTTTTTATCACTGCTCTCCAAACTCGAGGTTCGGACCTTTTTACAGCTGTTTTCTCATCCATACTAGTTCTCGCTTTTCATGCCTCTCGCACTGTCATGCCACATACGAGTCTTTCTTTTATCCATCCACATTCATTCTTTTAACTGGTGGGATTCCAGCCTGACTATTCTATTACTTTATTTCTTTATTAAAAACTGGGGTAAATAAAGTCACACATATTTCGAACAATTTGTTACAGTTTTCTTTCTCTTACTATTTATAGCTAACATTGGTTACTTTAATTTTCATTCTATCATACTCTACATTTGTTTACAATTTTATGTTATTATAGTTACATACTTAGTTTTTCTATAACCTACTTTATTTAAGTCTATTTTATTATTTTATTTGCCAATACAATCTTATACTTGTTTCTAAAGACTTTTATAACATTTATGTTTATCTTATATACTATTGCTATATAAACATTACTTCCTTATTTACTAACAATTTCTTTTCTTTATAGTCTTTTATTAACAATCAAGTTACAATCTAAAAACACTATCATTTTGCTTACAATTTATGTAGACAATTTTTGTTAACATTTTTGTTTACAGTTTTGTTAGCCTTTATTTTATTAACAGTTTGCTAACATCTTTGTTACATTTTCTTACATTAAATCCTTTTAACTTATCTAATCTTTAAATACATTTTTCTAACTTACTATCTTGTAATTCTACACATTATATCTAGTTTATTTACTTACTTAATTGCTAGGGCAGATGTATATATATTCCCAAATATATATTGCTATCCCTTTTCTTATATCTTGTTAATTGTTAACACGTTTCGGGCTTGCTCAACATCGTTATATGGTTCAGGTTTTTATATCTGTTTACTATCGTATTAATTAATTATTATTTATTATTATTAATTATGTATGATGATTTTACTATTTATTGTCGGTTTATTTTACTAATTTTCTAGAGCTGTTAATGTTATTTTTATTTGTAAATTGACATAAAGTATGGGATGTATAAGATTTAATTTATTTTAATTGAATTGGTTTGTTTATTGGAATTTTGAATGCACTACTTGTATCAAAACAATATATTACATAATATATTGTTTTAATTTTTATGCTGTTATTTTGTCATGACTACACATAAAATCTCAGATTTAGTTTCATCATGTTTTATTTGTGGTGGTGTTGTGTTGAGTTCCCTAATTTGTGTAGTATGCTGTTGTTAATCTAGCAAGGTAGTCCCACTTTCTGCGAATTGCACACTCCTCGCTGTAGGCGCTATGGTTGGTAGTCTTCAGCCCAGCATGTGCACAATTGCAGCACTCCGGAGGGGATGCGGCGATCCAAAGTTCACATTTGGCCCGCAGATGTGGTCCTCCGCAGTGGCTGCACTTGTCCACATCCTGTGTGCAGTATTTCCTACCATGTCCATACGCCAGACAGCGGGAGCATTGGATGAGTGGAGACTGGTCCTCCACCCTGACCCTCTGGAGGTCTATGTGGAGCGCACCAGCCTCGACCATCCTGTGCCAGACCGCGGGACTTACCTGCATAATTATATGTACTGTCTGTGGGTTTCGTGTCCGCTTTTTGTATTTAATTTTTAACCTTGTCTCATTTTCTTCTAGGTTTTCAAAGATGTTTTCGTTTTGCCGAAGCACCGCCGCGACGATTGTATCGTCTTCGTCCAGCAGCACATCTTTTATGATCACTAACGGGTCTTTGTTAGGTATATGTGTGACCTTTAGTTCCCTATCTTTTTTACCAATTTTGTCTATTACCTGGTTTAGGTCGTCTTTAGTCCGGCACCCTATAATGACTTTTTGATTTTTGGCCTTTCTGATTTTCTCGACTTTAATGCCTTCTGTCTTGGCGTCGACAGCACGCTTCACTCGCTCGAGGACCTCCCCGCTAGTTTCCGTAGCGTCCTCGGAGGTCACTGCGATCGAGTGAAGCGCCGGTGTCGGCCGGTGTTTGGGTGCTGCGGCAACGGCTGCGTATGTGGGTTTATGATTCGGGATTGGGACTGTTGGCTGTTGGTCTGCCTGTCCATCTCTTACCACAGTTAGCAGCTTCTCCAGTTTCTCTAGTTTGGCCTTTACTGGTGTCTGGGTGTCAGTTAGATATTCTTCTATGAAATCAAAGCCCAGACAATGCAGCATCTGATCCGTCTTTTCCTCAATGTGTGGGATGTTGTCGTTTAAGATTTCTTGGGAATTACTTACGTTTTCATTTATGGTGTTTATTCCATGGGTAATATCCCCCAGACTGCTTTCAATCGCTTCCAGCTTCTCCATTACCAATTGCATATCCTGGCCTGGTGTTATTGCCGTCTGTGCTGAGGTGGAGAGCTGGTGTGCAGTCTGAAGCGTCTCCAGTTTTTCTTCTAGGTTACCGAACCGGTTACCCAGTTCGAACAAGATGGTAAGGCTACGGTCAGCCTTCTTTTCCAGGAAAAGCTTTATGTCTCTCCGCATCTGCGGGTATTCCTTGATTTTTTCCGGAATGCTCTCCATCGTGAGCATCATTTCCTGGATCAGATCACTGACCGTATTGCCCATGAGAGTGTATGTTCCCTTTTTAAAAGAGTCCATGACATCGATGGACCTCCTTTTAACTGCTGCACGCTTAATAAAAGTTTGCCCGGGGTCCTGAGCCCTGGTAATTGGCGTTTTAGAGCCAGATGTTGGGGTTCCCGGAGTTTTCCGTGGGCTCTGAGACATCGCCGGTCTGCCTGTCGGTGTGTGCGCAAGTGGCATCCCTTATATTTGCTTGTGCAGATGGAGTTTTATGTGGGGAGCAGGTCGTCGGAGTGTAAAAGATGTAAAAATGTAATAAAAGTGTAAATATAGGTGTAAATTAAGTGTATATAAAGTATATAATTGTCCAATAGTTTATCGCGGCCGGCGCAGTCTTGTGTTGTCAAAAAATTTTTCGTTAAAGTAGTTTTCTAAAAGGATTTTGGTAAACAAAAATCAAAATGTTAAATTTATATGTAGAGTCACAAAAGTGACTCTACGTCTCTATCCTTTTAAAAAGTCAGAGGGGGTGATAAAACTCACCCACCAGTGGAAAAAGAAAATTTTTAGGAATTTTTTCCTAGAAGTTATGACTAATTAACCTAAAAACAAGATGGCGGCCAAAATGGCGGCTCCGTCCGGGTCGCGTCTTAGGGGACGGTTGTAGCCCTCGGAATGCCCTACAGCCTGATACTAGTCCCGACTCTGTGGGGCCAGTAGTTCCCGAGTTATCCCAAAGGTAAGTATTGGGTAAATGTTCCCTAACTTGGGTAAGTTTCCAATATCTCGGAAACTACTGGTCGCTCAGAACTAGGGTTTTGAATTGTTGCATAGAGGGGTCGAAGGCCTATCGATTGGTGGGACCAGCTCAAAAAATTTACCAAAGTGGTAAATTGGTAAATTTACCCCACTAGGCTGGTAAAGGTCCCTCGGGGAGCCTCTATGCAAAAATCCCCAGCCCAGTAGCCCAAATAGTTTGGGAGGTACGACCCTTCAAAGTTTTTCAAAATGGCGTCCAAGATGGCCGCCGCCAACTTTGAAGGGTAGTATCTCAGCCGCTATCAGGGCTAGAAACCCCGGGTTTGGGGCAGTCAGGAAGCCCCGGCAAACTCTAGCTCGCAAGATCGCTAGGGGGGGGGGGCAAAAATAAAAGTCAAAATTTGGGAATTCTAGGGATGAGGAGGGATGGGGAATAAAATTCTGAGCACCCTAGCCCTTTACACAAAAACGCTAGCTCCTATATTGTAGGAGCCAGAGCAATTCCAAAATTTTTTGGAAAAATTCCAAAAAATTTTGGAAAAATTCTAGCGCCCAAGCTATAAGGCCTAGAGAGTCGGGGTTTTTTGCAGAGGGGTTGGGGGCTCGTAAGCTACCCTTCACACTGCGTGGAATCGCGAAATTCCACAAAAGTGGAATTTTGGGTAAATTGCCCCGGAACTCGATAAAGGGTCTAAAGGCACCCCCTACTTCATAAATCCCAACTCTCTACGTCCAATACAAACGGAGATATTTATAATTTAAAAACTTACCCAAAAATATAAAAATTTTTAAAGATGGCGGAAATTTGGGTAAGTTGGCGAAACAGGGCCTAGACCCGCGTTGTTTGGGCTTTATAGTGATGCCCAGAGTACATATAAACTATGGTAGGCCCGGTTTCACCCTAAGTTGCACCCCCTAGGTAATATTCAAAAAACAAACACAAAAAATTGAATATTTAAAAAACTATAAGTACTAAAAATCTAAAACTTTTATCTAAAATACTACAAATACTACTCTAGCGAACACAGTAAAAATTTAATAAAAAAGTCTTAAAACAAACGAGAAATCACAGGGGGGAGTTTTCACCCCTATTTTAGAAAATTTATATCTCCGTTATTTACCAACCGATTTCAAAAATTTTTTCACAATTATGTAGAATTTAACGGGCTCTAAATATATAAAATCAAAACAAAACTAATCTCATATAAAAATTTCCAAAATTTTTGAAATTTGAAAATTGAATATCTTATCTTCTATTCGTCCGATCGAGAAGACCGATGTGTCGCGTGGCTCGCCTCACTGCGCCGCGTCGGATGAGCTCCTTCAAACCACCCGGCCGCCCCGGGAAGACTGACCTCGTGGTTTGAGGTTATTTGGTTTTTTCTTAATATTTCAGCGGATTTAACCGCTAAAATTCTGCAACCTGCACAGCCTTGTAGAGCGCGCCACTGCGCACACGCCGATCTGTCGCAATCCCACGCGTCTTGAAAGTTGGAAGCACAATTGGCAAAAAACTGGCCAAATTTTTCACTTTTTTAAGCAAACTTTCACTTTTCACTGAATAACTTCTCACTGCGTGATGCGATTTTTAAAAACACTTCGCCTTCGTGTGCGGCTCGCCAGCGCGCAACTTTTGGTGTATCGCACTTGTTGATACGTTGAGAAAAACCCACTTTTTCGAATTTTTTATTGCGGAGCGCACGTGGTTTTGCTGCTTACTCGACGGCGTTCGGAGTGCAACTCTGGGTTAGGTTAGGTTTTTTTTTTTTTTTTTTTTTTTTTTTTTTTTTTTCTCTCTGCTCCCCAGACATAGGTCCGGGCCTTTTTACAACTTGTTTCCTCATACATTCCAGTTCTCGCTTTACATTCCTCTCGCACTTTCATGCCGCATACGAGTCTTTCTTTTATTCATCCACATTCATTCAATAACGGTTGGGATTACCGCCTACTTTAGAAATGCATACTCTAGTACTATTACCTATCTTTATTATTTCTTATTTATTAACACAAGGTAAATGAAGGTACACCAATTCTCAACTTTCTCATTTTTACAATATTTTCTTATATACTATATATATATTTTTATTTAACTCTTACAATATATTTTCAATCAAAAGTTTTTAAGGACAACAATGTAAATCTTATTCTAAGTTAATATCTATTCCTATTTCCTTAATATATTCATCTATCATATCTGAACAATTTGTGTTCCCTTATATTTAACTTTTAGTTAGTTACATTTCTTTATCTATATCTGCCGAGACAGTTGCTTTAATTTACAATACAATTTTTTATCTGAAAATTGTCTCTTAATTTCTAGCTTTTCAATCTTTCTTTATATTTTATTATTTTTAACATTTCCAATTCTTACTATTTATCGAATAACAGCAATTTCTTATCCGTTTTGTGCTCCTATCAATACATTTTTACCTGCTTAAGACTATTTCTTATATTATTACATTACATATTACACTTTATATCTTATTTATTTATTTTCTTTTTATACAAAGGTAGTTTTATATATATACTTCAGATATATATTACTTTCCCGTTTCTTATCCTATTGTTATTTTTACATTCTTATTTTTGTTTGGTTTCACTCCATAATATTATTATTAATTTACTTTATACTATTTCCAAAACAATATTTTCCAACATAATTTAAAACTTTATACCAATACGTTAAGGTTACCTATACCTTGACTATCGAATTTAACACATTATAAATAATTATTTTGTTACGTTTCCTAGTTTATCTAAAATTTTGAATTTAATTTAAATTTCAATTATTTTTTAAAAACCGTATATTTTCAAAATATAGCTGTTTTAATCTAAATTTTGTTTTCACGGCATGACTACATTTTAAAACTCAGTTTTAATATGCATCATTCTGTGTTTGTGATTGTGTGATGTGGAGTTACTTCCTATTAATTAGTGTAGTATGCTGTTGTGAGTCGTGCCAGGTAGTCCCATTTTTTCCTAACAGAACACTCTTCACTGTACGCGCTGTGGGCGGCGTCTTTTTTACCAGTACGTGTACAATTGCAGCACTCCGGAGGAGATCCAGCGAGCCAAACTTCACAGTTGGCCCGCAAGTGGGGACCCCCGCAGTGGCTGCACTTGTCCACGTCCTGTGTGCAGTACTTACGGCCATGCCCGTACGCCAAGCAGCGTGAGCATTGGATGAGTGGAGACTGGTCCTCCACCTTGACCCTTTGTAGGTCGATGTGGAGTGCACCAGCCTCGGTTACTCGATGCCAAATTACGGGACTAACCTGCATAATAATATGCACTGCTAGTGGATTCCTTGTTTTTCTTTTATATTTAATTTTTAATCTGGTTTCCTCATCCGATAAACCCTCGAAGATGTTCTTATTTTGTTGGAGTACTGCCTCGACGACATTATCGTCGTCGTCCAGCAGTACATCTTTCAACAGTACGAGGGGGTCTTTGTTGGCGATTTTGGTGACCCTCAATTTTTCATCTTTTTTGTTGATTCTATCAACTACATGGTCCAAATCCTGTCTTGTTCGGCAGCCTATGATGACCTTCTGGTTTTTGGCCTTTCTTATCTTCTCCACTCTTATACCCTCCCTCTTCGCATCCACCGCTCGCTTCACCCTATCGAGGACCTCCCCACTCGTCTCGGTGGCGTCTTCTGAGGTCACTGCGATCGAATGAAGCGCCGGTGGCGGCTGAAGTTTGGGTGTTGCGGCAATTGCGGCATAAGATGTTTTGTTACCAGGGGTTACTGCCTTCGGCTGTTGGTCTGCCTGCTCGATCCGAGTTCGGACGGTCTCCACCACGTGTTTAATTGATCGCTGTTCGTCTCTGATGGATACTAGCGCATCTTCCAAGTTTTCCAGGTTTCTGGCGATTGGTGTTCCTGGGTTATCACTATCTATGTATCCTAGTGATTTTTGGATGTGTTCTACTTTGATTTCAACGTCGGCAATCTCGGAACGGGCACTAATAATTTCTCCCTGGGTATCTCTTGACATTCCCGTTAGCCCATTTACTTCTTCGCCTACTATGCATACGTTGTTATTTGTCGCATCCGCGGTTTTAAAAATGTCTTCCAACCTTTCAGATTGTTTGTTGTTTGTATAGGCAATGTCACATAGGCTGCTTTCCATCTCGGCTAGCTTTGTCATAACCGCCTCTATGTCCTGGCTAGGTGTTATTGCCGTTTGTGTAGTGGTGGTAGGCTGGGGTGCAGATTGGAGTGTTTCCAACTTCTCTTCGAGGTCACCAAACCGGTTTCCCAGTTCGAAGAGGATAGTAAGGCTTCGGTCAGCGTTCTTTTCCAGGAAAGATTTGATGTCCCTCCGCATTTGCGGGTACTCCTTGATTTTCTCCGGAATATTCTCCATGATGAGCATCATTTCCTGGATCAGATCGCTGACCGAGGTGCCCCGGACAATGTGTGGTCTCTTTTTGTACAAGTCCATGACATCGATGGACCTCCGTTTGGCTGCAGCCCGCTTAATAAAGGTCATTCCGGGGTCCTGCGGCCCAGTATGGGGCTCCATAGAGCCAGATGTTGGGGTTCCCGGGGTTTTCCTGGGGCTCTGGGACTTAACCGGTCGTCCTACTGGCGTGTGTACAAATGCCATTTTTTAATTGGATTTGCTAATGCAGGTGGGTTGCAATATGGGGAGCAGATCGTCAAAATGTAAAGAATTAAAATGTATAAAGTGTGTAAAATAAGTGTATATAGATGTGTATATTTATAAATATATGTGTCAGTTGTTTAAACGGCCAGCGCAGTCTAGGTGTCAAAAATTTTGAGTCGAAAAAATATTTACCTTAGGTAATTTACCTAATTAATCAAAAAGTTTTTAATTTAAATGTAGAGTCGCCAAATGTGACTCTACGTCTCTACTTTTTCGCAAGGTCAAAGAGGGTGGCTAAATACACCCACGAGTGAAAAAAGTAAATTTTTTGGAATTTTTTCCTAAAAGTTATGCCTAAATTACCTAAAAAACAAAATGGCGGCCGCAACGGCGGCTCCGACCGGGTCGCGTCCTATGGGCCGATTGTAGCCCTTAAAAATCCCTACCACCGGATACCAAGCTCGTCTCTCTGAGACAGATAGTTCCCGAGTTAAGTTAGGTTAGGTTTTTTTTTTTTTTTTATAAAATAAAAGTCAGCCTGCAGACTCATGTCCGCACTTTTTTGATTGTGCTTTTTATTATTATTAATATATAAATTGTCGTTAAACTAATACACTGAAACAGTGCGCTCCGCGTCTTAAATTTTCTAAAAAAATGTTGTTGTTTTAGCTTCATAGGAGTTTATACAATACAAATGAGTGCAATTCACAGTTCTAGGGGGTTCCTTATTTCTAGTGTTAGTTGTCATATCATTATTATATATATTTTTTTTTTTTTTTTTTATTATATTTTATATAATTATAATTATATACGTCGTTTTTTTTTTTTTTTTTTTTTTTTTGTTTTTTTTTTTTTTTTGTTGGTTGTCATGGTCACTTATGGTCTATTACAAGAATTTTGAAACTTAATTTTAGCTTTTGTCTTATGTAACGTAATATGTTAAATCTTTTGACGAGTACATCGACAAAGTCTTTTATTCAGTTCATATGAACGTCATTGGGCGAACGCTTCGGTACTGTGCCCAGTTCTCGCGAGACCTGGAGAATTCGTTCCCGGATTGGGGTGTCGCCGCGCCTAATGGCCATTTTTAGGTTGTAGTCGATGATTTTGGTCGTCGTCGCATTCTCCGCACGCAGTATCAGACGAGCGGTTGCATCGTCGGTAACGCTGTCGGTGAAATAAGTGCAGCTCTTAGTGTGCCTAGAGATTGCGACGACGGCATGCGGGACGCTTTGGAGGAGGTTGGATGTTTTGGAAGTTGTACGTACGATTACCACTGTCTCATAAGTTAATCCCTGCGCTTCGTGGATGGTTAGGGTTTGGGATTCCGGTTCAGTCCCATAGCCGAGGCTGAGAAGCTGTGCTTTCTCAGCTTGGGTGTGAACGAGGTAAAGGGTGTCGTTCGACTTTGGAATCTCCGAGCCCGTATACCATTTAAAGTTTTTTTTTTTTTTTTTTTTTTTTTTTTTTTTTTTTTTTTTTTTTACTTCTACCTCTAACATAGGGTCAGAGCCTATATTTACATTTTAAATTTTGTCTACTCTTTCATACCAGTTCTCGCATTAATGCCTCTCGCACATTCATACTGCATACTACACTTTCATACGTCACCTTTTATACTATAACGGCCGGGAAAGACCGCCTATTCTATCTATTAGCAGGTGGGACGCCTGCCTTACTCTAATTTTCCTATTTTATTTTTAATCTTATTCTTAATCACTGGGGTTCTGAGGGAACGCAACAACAACTTTTTCTTTATTAATAACATTTTGACACAACATTCTTACTTATTTCTATAAACATTATTTCTTACTTGCTATTTCTTATTTTAATACATTGTTTGCTGTTTACAAACATAGGTTTTACAACAATTTTTAGCAGCAAAATTTTCTTAATCTAATACAATTGTGTTTAACGGTATAAATCCTATTCTACTAATATTATTTTCACATTATATACTTATATGCTAAAGAATAATATACCATTATATTATTTTAACATAAATTTCTAATCTGTTTTGTTTTTCTTATTTACTTTCCTAACTATATTTTTACAAAAACTTAGGAATGGATTTCTTCCCTTATCTAACATTATTTCTTTTATATTTTCTGAGGTAACTTTGCATCCAATTTCCTGTTCAATATTAAACCTATCCACTTGATATTGGGGACAGTCTATTATTAGGTGGGGAAGGGACTCTGGGATTTCAGGATCGCAGGAGCACGATGGGTTGTCCTTGCACTTGAATCTGTGCAAGTACTCCGAGAACCCACCGTGCCCCGTCAGTACCTGAGTTAGTACCGGGTCCAACTCTATCTTCCTTACAACCCTGTAAGCTTTTTCCGCGTTGGGGAAGAACAATTTGGTGACGGCGGCCGTTTCGCCGGTTTCATACCTCCGATTCCATTCCTCAAGCGAAAGCATTCGAATGCCTCGCTTGACAAATGAAATCGGGCAGAGGTCGTACTTTGGCTTGGTCTTTAGATTTAGAGCCGCCTCTTTTGCCAATTGGTCCGCGCGTTCGTTCCCTACCAGCCCTACATGTGCTTTAATCCAGAATAAGCTAATATGCTTATTCTGGTCATTAGCCATCCGGATGTTCGCTCTGGTTTCTACAGCTAGGGCGTGCAGGCAGTCAAGACTCACGATAGACTGGAGCGCGGCGGTGGAGTCGCTATAGATCGCGTAGGTCGACTCTTTTCGCCGTGTTATTATCCTCACCGCTTCGCATATCGCCAAGAGTTCTGCCTGGTAGACAGTGCTGTACGATGGCAGAGCAAGTTTGACGGCCTTAATTTCGGTCTCTCTATCCCACAAGGATAGAGCTGCACCGACTCGGCCGTCAATCTTGCTCCCATCGGTGAAAATGCGCAGGTTGTAATCGCTATTGGCTTCTGTCTGTGCCTGGTCTGTCAGGGTATTGAACTCAAGGCGTATATGTTCCGCGGGATGAGGGGCTTCGAGCGCGGAAGCCGGTCGCTCGACCTCCCTATCGCCCAGCGCTGATTGGGGCACTCCCTTCTTAGCCTCATATAGCGAGGCTGCCTCACGGATTCGGAGGTCTAGGGGGAGGATCCCAGAAAGGATCAGCGCTGCATGAAGGGACACCGTGCGATAAGCTTTGCAGATTTTCTGCGTTATACCCCTTTGCACAGCGTTTAAGTGCTTCTGCACGCCCAGCTTTGACGCGGCTGGGGCCCAGGCGCTCGCGGCGTACATTATTATGGGTTCGACCGTGGCTACATAGATGGTTCGTACAACCTCTGGGTGCAGCCCCCAGCTGACTTTGGCCGCTCTCGAGAGTTGTTTGCTTATGCCTATGGCTTTCTTGCATACGTTTGCTACATGTGCGTTAAAAGTGAGCTTGTCGTCTATTGTCAGTCCCAAGAGCTTCACCTCCCGAGACATCGCGATGTCAACCCCGCCCATTCTCAGATGTGGGGTGTCGTACTTCAGCTTTTTCGTCATGACCATAGCATTGGTCTTGTGTGGCGCGAACTTTAATTTGTTTCCGACACCCCACCTCCGAACATGCTCGAGGGTGGCATTTGCCTGCGTTTGGATTTCCTGGGCTGTGTTACCCACAAAGACAAGCACCACGTCGTCCGCAAAGGCTTGGCAGTAGTCTCCCCTCTCCGCCAGGTTTTTCAAGAGTGGATCTAGCAATAGGTTCCAGAGTATGGGGCCCGCGATCGATCCCTGGACGCATCCTTTATTTGTATCTGTGGTATATTCTTAGCCACCATACCGTACCGAAACCATCCGGTCGGAGAGATAACTATCGAAAACTCTTCTTATGTTAATGGGGCATTTCTCATCTGCTAGCCTCGTTCTAATTGCCGGCCACCAAGCGCTGTCGAAGGCTCCCTCTATGTCTAGCGATACGAGCGTCACAATTTTCTTTTCTGCTAGCTTTGTGCGTATATGCTGCACCAGAGTATAGAGGGAGTCTTCCGTGCTCTTCTGCGGCATGAAACCATATTGGTTAGGGCTCATCTTTGGCAATAGATGGAATTTCAGCCTCGCCACTAACATTTTCTCGTACACTTTCCCAAGTATAGGCAACAGTCCTATGGGTCTATGTGCTTTTGGAGTGCGATAATTATCTCTCCCCGGCTTCCTAAGGACGACCACTGTGGCTTTCTTCCACTCCGATGGGAAATATTGTAGTTCCAGACATTTGTTAATTAGAGCCAAGAATAGTGCTGGGTCCTCATTGATGCTGTGGAGACAGATATCTGCTGTGAAGCCGTCCACCCCTGGGGCTTTCTTCGGATTGAACGAGTCGATAGCACGTTTGAGCTCAGTTTTCGTGAAAGGGGGGTCACAAGAATCATCTTGCTCGCCCGCGTTTGCTTCTTCCGCTTTCTGCCTTATTCTACAGTGCTCCTCGTCGTCCGACTCAGTTGTGTCCCTGGGGTAAAATGTCTCCGCCAGCAGCTTTACGGATCCCTTTAGGTCTTGAGTTATCCCATCTTTTTCTAGAGGTATGTCTTCATCCCTTTTAGTTGTTCTCCCTATCACTCTATATATCCCTTCCCATAGTCCCTCTCTGTCTTGCTTCCCGCAGAACTCCTTCCAACTCTCCGTTTGTGCCCTTTTTTCCTCCGTTTCGTAATGTTCCTTCTTTTCTACGTACTCTTCGATCACCTTCCGTCTTCGGTGGGGGGCGGCGTTTTTAATTCGTCGCTTCCTGGTCATCACCTCGGCTTTTAACTTCTCCAGCTCCTCCGACCACCACGGGATTGTTAGTTTGCTACTGTTCTTCCTAACAGGTATACTCGCCACGCACGCTTCGGCTATCACCTTGTTATATTTATTTATGGCAACTTCTATTTCTTCTACTGTGCTTAATTTGTCGACCTCAGCTGGATTAAGATTGTTTTCTTCCTTAAACTGGGTGAATTTCTCACGAAATTCACTCCAGTTTGCCTTCTTGGTGTTGTACTTCCGGGTCGTCCTCTCGATCTTAAGTCCCTTGGATCTTTCCAGCAGCAGGTCAAACGAAATTCCGTTGTGGTCGGAGTTTACTAAGTCTTCGTTCACTCTCCAATCCGCGATTCTGTCGAGTAAGTCGGTAGTGCAGATGGTGACGTCCACGAAGCTCGAATACCGTTTCCCCCCACGGACTGTGTCGAAGGTGGGTGTGTCTCCTTGATTTAGGATATGGAGGTCAAGTTCATGCACCATGTCTGCCAAGTCTTGGCCCCGGTGATCTATGTCTGGGCTGCCCCACCAGGTGCTCTTTGCGTTGGCGTCTCCTGCTATTATTGTTCTGTTGGCTCCAGTTTTGGTGACAATACGCTTTAGGTGGTCTATGTAAGGTCCTATGGGCTGGTCCGGCTCAAAGTAGCATGATACGAGTGTGGTCCTCCAAGCTTTGGTGTGGGCGGTCACTACCACAATGTTGTTGGTGGTGTAGTCCGGGTACTGCTCTATATTTAGATCCGGGTCCAAGATGACTATAGCTGCCTTGACCGTCCCGTCACCATTAGCTTGGAAGATTCTCGCTCCACTTTGAGCCTTCATCTTGTTTATCGCACCAACATAGGGTTCTTGAACTAGAGCGATTGCAGCCTTTCTTTTGGTCGCTTCTAGCAGGAGTTCGTTTGTCGCTAGTTTCTTCCTCTGCAGGTTTGCTTGTAACACCAGGTAGGGTTTTTTCACCGGGGGGCCCTTAGCAGTACGCTATAGTTTTCCGGGCTAGTCTGTCCCACCTCTTGCGTACAGGACACTCGTTGCCGAACGCATTGTGTACTCTTTCTGTTTGGTCTATTTTTTCTCTTAGGCAGTTCTTGCAGGTAGGTGGGTCGCCGGCTTTCCATATGCTGCATTCTGATTTGAGGTGGGGTCCTGCGCAGTGAATACATATGTCGGTTCCACTGTCAGGGCAGTGCCGCTTGCTGTGCCCGTACCCGAGACATGCAGTGCACTGCACTAGGGGCGACTGGTCTTCCACCCTTATCCTCTGCATACCTATATACACCGTGGCGGATTCAGTTGCCCTCTTCCAGACAGTGGGAGAAGTGGAAACTACCAGGTGAGTGGTGTGGGGGTTCCTGGCTTTCCTCCGATATTTGACCTCGATCCTATTTTCCTCCTCTCCCACGTTCTGGAAGATATGTTTGTTCTGATTTCTGATCGCAGCCAGAATTTCCTCATCCTTCTTTTCTGCAAGAACGTCCTTAAAGATCAGAAGAGGGTCTTTATTTTTCATTTCTTGGACCACTAGACATTTCCCGTCTTTTTCAATTTTGTCCTTCACTTTTTTCCGTTCTTCTTTCGTACTGCAACTCACTATTACCTTTCTATCTTTTGCCTTACGGACTCTCTCGACTTTTACCCAACCCTCTTCTAATTTCAAGGTATCCCCTACTTTCTTCATTACTTCTTCCCCTGTTTCCTGATCCTCAGTGGAGGTTATTACTACCGAGTGGAGTGTATTCCCGGCACCACTCGGAAGTTTTCCCATGTTGGTAGGGGCGGATACGCTTGCGTAGGTCTTTCCAGCCGTGGGTTCGCATACCTTCTTTATTTCTTCCGCAACTACGTCAAGCTTTGCTGTCACACCTCCCACCTTCTCAAGCACAGGTTTGCATATGCTCTCCTGCATAACCATAGTTAGTCTGGTTACTACGCTGTGGATAGCTCCTTCCAGTTCTTGTTTCGTCTCGTCGATTTTCTGAGACAAGCATCCAAGGCCCTGTATTCCCTGGCAGGAGGGACTCCACGATTGGTTCGGTGGTGTTATTGGTGGTGTCGTTGGCATGGGGGCGGGCGTTTGTACTCCCGTTGGGGGGGCGTCGCAGGTCTTATCTTCTCCCAGCCTTTCATTTAGCACCGCAAGTCGAAGTAGTGCATACTTGGATTTGTTTTCCAGGTAGGCCTTTATATCCCTTCGCATTTGTGGGTATTCGCTGCATTTCCCTGGTACACTCTTGAAGAATTCAATGACAAACTTTTGTGAGCTCTCCTTTTGAAGCTCTGCTACGGATGCTGGTGTTCCTTCCATCTGTGCGGCACCTTGTTTTTTGGGCCTCTTTTCGTTCTTCGGGACAGTGCGGGTAAGTCCAGCATCCTTGATAGGTGGTGAGGAGCCTTTGGAGGGTGGTGTTTGGTTAAGGTCCTTCATGTCCAAAAACTTCGGGTCGTGTTTAGATGTTGTTGCGACCGGGGTTGAGTTACTGTCCATGCTGGCTCTCCCTTTCGCTTCAATATTACTCACCATTTTGTCCACATCTACATTTTTGATTGGTGACCTCAGTGGTTTCGATTTTTTCGGCGAGTGGAACATGGTGCTTGTCTTTGTTAGAGGTAAGCGTCAATTTAATAGTAAAACACACGATAAAAAAGTTAAAAGTTTTTAATTTTGTAAAAGTTGTAAATATACTTTGTAAATAAATTGAACTTAAGATAATAAATTATAAATAACTCTTGTCAAAGGGCGCGTTTGCGCTAGTGACTAACGCGGTCACTGTTCCAGGTCAACTGCAGTGTATAAATGTCAAATTTAGGTAAAATTACCTAAAACGTATGCAAAAAAGCCAAGTCAAAGTTTTTGGTATGTAGAGTCGTGAAAAATGACTCGACGTCTTTCGTGGTTTATAGAGTCAGTGGGGGTGGCAAAATACACCCGCCAGTGAAGACCGCTAATTTTTGCGAATTTTTTCTGCGACGTTATACTTAATTTAATAAAAAGTTTTATTTTGAATGTAGAGTCGCAAAAAACGACTCTACGTCTCTAGTTTTTGGATATGTCAGAGGGGGTGGCAAAATTCACCCACCAGTGCAAACCGCGAATTTTTGCGAATTTTATCCGCGAAGTTATACTTAAACAACTAAAAAACAAGATGGCTGCCCAAAATGGCGGCTCCGACCGGGTCGCGTCCTATGGGCCGATTGTTGCCCTTATAAAGCCCTACAATTAGACACCAAGCGCGTCCCTCTGAGACGAATAACCTCCGAGTTAACCCTAGGGTAAATTTCGGGTAAACTGTACCCTATTTGGGTAAACTTCCCGTAACTCGGAAACTATTGGCCCCCTAGAACTAGGGTTTTGGATAATCGCATAGAGGGGCCGAAGACCTATCCGATGGTGGGGTCAGCTAAAAATAAATTTTTAGGTGGAGATAGGGTAAATTTACCCTATCAGGTCGATAGAGGTCTCTCGGGGAGTCCCTATGCGAAAATCCCCAGCCCTGTAGCCCAAGTAGTTTAGAAGGTACGACCTTTCAAAGTTTTTCAAAATGGCGTCCAAAATGGCCGCCGCCAACTTTGAAGGGTCGTATCTCAGCCGCTATTGGGGCTAGGAGCACCGGGTTTGGGGCAGTTGGAGTGCCCTGGCGAGCTCTAACTCGCAAGATCGCTAGGGGGGGGGGCAAAAATAAAAGTTGGATATTTAGGATTCTGAGGATGGGAAGGGATGGGGAACAAAATTACTCACACCCTAGCCAAAGACGCGAACTCTCTAACTCCAATATTGCGGGAGATATGCCTATTCCAAAAAAATTCCAAAAAATTCCAAAAAATTTTGGAATTAATCTGGCGCCTAGACTATTGGTCCCAGAGACTCGGGGTTTCTTCTGGGAGGATTGGGAGATCGCGGGCTACCCCTTCCACTGCGTGGAATCGCGAAATTCCAATAAAGTGGAATTTCGGAGAAATTTGCCCGGGGCTCGAAAGATGGACTATTTGTACCCCCTACACTGAAAACCCCGACTCTCTAAGTCCAAGGACTCGGGAGCTATTGGTAGTCTAAAAATTTACCCGATTAGGGTAAATAAAACCAAAATGGCCGCCAATCGGGTAAATTCTCAGTTCAAGCCCTAGGCCGCTGGTGTTTGGGCTTTCTGGATGTCCGAGGAGGAGTCCTAAGCAAATATGGACCCTCCAGCCCCCTATTTTACTACCCTAAGACACAGAGTTAAAATAAAAGTTAAAAATTTAAATATCTCCCGCAATTCCAATCCTAAAAATAAAAGCTAAAAACCTAAAAATAGAGAAGACAGTACACAACAATACACCGAAAACAAAATTAAAATAACTCTAAAAATGAAAGTACAATTTGAGGGGGAAGTTTTCACCCCTAACTTCAAAAAATTATAACTCGGAAGTTATCAAACCGATTTTGAAAATTTAAATTTTGTAAGGTAGGGCCTAATGAGTACTAGATATATAAAATTTTGGAAAAATTAATGTATTATAAAAATTTTGAGTTATAACTTTTTGAAAATTAAAAATAAGATAACTTAACTTATATGTGGCCGACGACGACGCTCGAGGTGTCGGGTGACTCGTCGCGCTGCGCTCTCCCTGTTTGAGTCCTTTTTACCACCCGGCCGCCCCGGGAAGGCCGACCTCGTGGTGACAGGTTAAGTAGTTTTAATTAGATATTTCAGCGGATTTAACCGCTAAAAATCGGCAAGTTGCACCGCTGGATAGAGGGCGCTGAGGCGCACACGACGACACTTTCAAATCCCACGCGTCTCAAAAGATGTGGACGCAGTGGGCGGAAAACTGATGATTTTTCAGCACTTGCACGTGTCACTTCCACTTTTCACAGAATAACTTCCTGGACACTGCACCGATTTTCAAACAGGTTTCACCACCGTGTCGGGCGCGTCGAGGCGCAACTTTTGATGTATAGCACTTGACTGTGCGCCTTGGATTTACCACTTTTTATAATTTTTTAGTGAGGAGCGCACGTGTTTTTGCTCTGTACTCTACGGCGGTCGGAGCCAGAATCCCATTTAAAGTTAGGTTAGGTTAGGTTAGGTTAGGTTAGGTTAGGTTAGGTTAGGTTAGGTTAGGTTAGGTTAGGTTAGGTTAGGTTAGGTTTTTTTTTTTTTTTTTTTTTTTTTTTTTTTTTTTTTTTTTTTATCAACTGCTCCCCAGACTCTAGGTCCAGGCCTATGTACATCTAATTTTCTCATTCATGCCAGTTCTCTCAAGTATGCCTCTCGCACTTTTATGCTGCATTCTGTATCTTTCTTTCATTCTTATCCTCATTCATACTATAACGGGTGGGAATGCCCGCCTATTCTATACTACTAATATATCCTTTATTTATTATAACAAGGTAAATGAAGGTACACCGCGTATTTAAACATTTTCTTACAATTTTCTTGTTTATCTATTGTTTTTCTTATATCTATCGGTTTCTTTATTCTAATTCTAATACTATTTAGAACATTTTTCTACTATATATGTTATTCCTTACTACATATAACAATTTGCTTACCAATTTGTTCTTAATACATAATTTATTTTTGCTTATTTATTCTAAAATTTTCTTATATTCTAGTCTTAATTTTCTTTGCTAAACAATTTGATTTCTGCTTGCTTATTGCAATCGAATTCAATTTGTTGCATACTTACATACATCATTTAGGTTATATTACTACATTTTATTCTTTCTTGAATAACATTTTAAGATCGTTATTAGTAACATTTATTTCCTTATATCTATTTATTTTCTTATATTCCTGTATTACATATTATTATTTGTTATACATTTATAGCTAACATTCTATCAACAGTGAGATTGCTACATGCTATTTCTTATATAATTACATTTCCTCTTATTTCTTACATTACATAGCTTAAAGGTTTTAGGGACCCATACTTTCTTTCTTAACATTTCCATCTTAATTACTAACTTATCTATTTTACATGTTTCTTACTGTTTTCATATCATGTTTGCCTGTTTCGCACATTTTATTACATGTACTTGGTTCAACATCTATTACACGCTATATGATTCTATATACTTTAATTCTTTATCTTCTTTATTACTAGGTAGTCGTTATATATACCAATATATATGACACTGTCCTATTTCTTTACTAATGCATTTCTTTCTGACCGTTTTTAATTATTGTAGATTTCATTCCACTATCTGCTTTACTAGGGTGAAAGAAATTTTATTTTGATTAACTATGTATTTGGTTTTTATCAATTATTTAGTATTTGTTATTTATGTTATTTTAATATATCTATTTATATTATTATCTTTATATTTATAAGGTAGTTTTTTATATATTCTCATAATATATAATACTTGCCTATTTCTTGTACTAGATTGTTTTAAGGACTGTTTTTATTTATTTATTATTATAGTTATTTGTTTCAATATAGTTTTTATTGTTTATTACTATGGGAGTCTAATCAGTAATTTTGTTCAGTTTGCCGAATATTTGTGATTTTTTAAGTTTTTATCAAATCATATATGTTAATATATGCTTTTTTAAAATTGTTTAATAAATTTTTAATTAGGTTTTATATGCATACATTTTAAATTCCAAATTTAATTTGTTGCATGTGTTGTGTTTGTGGAGTGGAATGGGCTGATGTTATTGCCGTACTACGTGTAATATGAGGTTGTTGACCTGGCCAAGTAGTCCCACTTTTTCCTTACTTCGCATTCTTCGCTATATGCGCTATGGTCTACCTTTTTATGCTCTGCGTGTGCGCAGTTGCAGCACTCCGGCGGTGAACCAGCAAGCCAAATTTCACATTTGGCCCGCAGATGTGGTCCGCCGCAGTGGCTACATCTGTCCACATCCTGTGTGCAGAACTTTCTGCCATGTCCATACGCCAAGCATCGCGAACACTGTATTAGCGGAGACTGGTCCTCCACTCTGACCCGCTGGAGGTCTATGTGGAGAACACCAGTCTCCGTCATATTGTGCCAGAGGAGGGGGCTAACTTGCAAGATGATATGTGCAGTTTTGGGGTTTCTAGTCCTTTTTTTATATTTGATTTTTATTCTTTCTTGTTCTTTACCTCCTTCCCAGATGTTCGGGTTTTGCCTTTCTATGGCTGCTATTATTGCGGCGTCGTCAAGGTCATCGCTGATCACGACGTCCTTGAGGATCACCAAAGGGTCCTTATTGGGGATATGCGTGACTTGTAGTTTCTTATCTTGTTTTTCTATGCGAGTGATCACTTCTTTCAATTCTTCTTTATCGCGACAGCCGATAATAACTTTCTGGTCTTTGGCCTTCCTGATCTTATCTATTTTACGCCCCTCTCTTGTAGCGTCCACCGCGCGCCTCACCCTTTCGAGGACCTCCCCGCTGGTATCCTCAGCGTCATCCGAGGTCACTACGACGGAGTGAAGCGCCGGTGGTGGTCGGGGTTTTGGGGCTGCGGTGACAGCTGCATAAGTAAGCTTCCTACTTGGGGTTTCTGTCAAAGGCTGGTGGTTTGCCTGTTCCAGTAATGTATGCAGGTTTTCTACTTTCAGGTCCACTTCTTTAAGTCTGTCAGTGACAGCACCAGTGGCGGCGCCCAAGTCCACTATGCCGGTTCCCATGATCTCACTGAGATCTTTATGGGTTCCGCACACGTTTTTGTTCACCGTCACTAGTACTGACTCCATGGACTCTAGTTTTTGGAGGTGCTTGTTTCCATTATAGGTGACATCAGCTAAGCTTTCCTCTATTTTCCCAAGTTGGTCCATCAGCTTGGTCGCGTCATCTGTTTTTGTATTCCGAGTAGAGGGCTGTGGCATATTCGTTAGCTTCGAGACAGTGCTAGTGAGAGCCTTGGTCTGATCTTCTAGCTGTTTTTTAACACTCGATTTCTCACTCACGATGAGCGCCTTGATGGCGGTCATCTGTATCTCCATTTGCTCAATTTTGGATTTTATTTCCTTGCAGTCGTTCTCAGCGGCGGAGGGTCTTTGTAGTTCTTGGGTTTGAGCAATTTCTTCCCCCTTTTTTAACTTGTTAATGCGGTTGCTAATTTCGAAGCAATTTACAGCCAATCGGCCCGCCTTCCTTTCCAAAAATTCTTTTATGTCCCGTCTCATTTGGGGATACTCTTTTATCCTGACCGGGATACTTTCCGTTAAGATCATCATCTGATAGAGTATGTCGCCCACGCTATAATTCACATACTCATCCGGGTGGTTATCGAAGGTTTCCTTCCACTCTATGGATTTAGGTTGTGCATCCGAACGAGTAAGGAAGGTCTTAACAGGGTCCTGGTTCCCTATGGCCAGTTCCGGCTGGTTTGGTGAAAGTTGTGGGGTCACCAGTTTTTTGCGTCTAAGGAAGTTTTCTGTTTGGTCCCGAGTCCCAATTGACGACCCCGAGGGGCCAGGTGGTGAGGTTCCCGGTTGTTTTTTGGGACTTAGGGCTTTCCCCGGTCTTCCTGCTGGCGTATGCGCAAGTGGCATTTTCGCGGGAGTTTAGGCGGCGAGACGTAAACGGGTCAAAGTACTGAGAGAGCAGTGTCGTCAGTTCGTATATGTGTAAATATAAAGAAAAATGTAAAAGTGTAAATGTTTATGTATATATATAGATAATATTTGTCGAAAAATGTCAAATGCGTCCTGCGCAACAGCTTGTCAAAAAATTTTGTATATATAAAAGCGAGTTTTAATGAAATTTTCCAAAAAATAAAAGATTTTTTAATTTTAATATGTAGAGTCGAAAAGTGACTCTACGTCCCTACTTTTTTTTTATAGCGTCAAAGAGGGTGGCAAAATACACCCTAAACCGAAAAAAGAACAATTTTAGGAATTTTTCCCTAAAAGTTATACCTATTATACATAAAAACAAGATGGCGGCCGCAACGGTGGCTCCGACCGGGTCACGTGTTATGGGGCGATTAAAGCCCTCGCAATGCCCTACAGCCTGATACCAGTCCCGACTCTGTGGGACCAGCAGTTCCCAAGTTATCCCAAAGGTAAGTATTGGGTAAATGTTCCCTAACTTGGGTAAGTTTCCAATATCTCGGAAACTACTGGTCGCTCAGAACTAGGGTTTTGGATTGTTGCATAGAGGGGTCGAAGGCCTATCGATTGGTGGGACCAGCTCAAAAAATTTACCAAAGTGGTAAATTGGTAAATTTACCCCACTAGGTTGGTAAAGGTCCCCCGGGGAGCCTCTATGCAAAAATCCCCAGCCCTGTAGCCCAAATAGTAAGGTCAGTACGACCTCTCAAAGTTTCTCAAAATGGCGTCCAAGATGGCGGCCGCCGATTTTGAGAGGTCGTACCTCCGCCGCTATCAGAGCTAGAAACTCCGGGTTTGGGGTTAATGGGAAGCCTCGGCGAGTTCTACCTCGCGAGATCACTAGGGGAGGGGGTAAGGGTCAAGGTAAGAAATTTGAACTTTTAAGGATGGGAAAGGGTAGAGGAGAAAATTACAAACACCCTAGCTAAAGACGCCAACTCTCTACGATCAATATTGTAGGAGCTAGACGGTTTATCACAAAATGAAAAATAATATCAGAAAAATATCAGAGATTTTCAAAAAATTATATCTCCTAAACTATCAGGCCCAGAGAAGCGGGGTTTTCTGCAGGGGGTTTGGGGGGTCGTGAGCTACCCTCTCCACTATGTGAAACTGCTAAATTCCACAATAGTGGTATTTTGGGTAAATTACCCCGCGGCTCGAAAGAGGGTCTAATTTGAGCCCCTGCTCTGGAAATCCCGACTCTCCACGCCCTATACTTCCCAAGATATTTGCAGTTTAAAAACTTACCCAAAGTGAGGGTTCAAAAAGAAAATGGCCGCCGTTTGGGTAAGTTCTTATCCTAGGGCCTAGCCACCTGGTGTTTGGGCTTTCCGGATGTGCCCTGAGGTGTCCTAAGTGAATATGGACCCTCTGTCCCCCTAACTTGTACCCCCAAATGGCTATGTTAAAATAAAAGTTTAAAACCTAAATAATTCCCAAAGTATAGGGACTAAAAATATAAAACAAAAACCTAAAAATAGAGCAAACAAAACACTATAAAACACAGAAGACAAATTTAAAATAGAACTTAAAATAAAAGTACAATTGCAGGGGGAAGTTTCATCCCCTACCTTTGAAAAATTATAACTCCGGAGTTTCTCAACCGATTTGAAAAATTTAAATTTTGTATAATGGGGTCTAATGGGGTCTATTTATATAAAATATCAGAAAAAACTATTATATTGTAAAATTTTGAGTTATAATTGTTCAAAAGTTTAAAGTCAAATAGCTTATCTTCTATAGGTCCGACGGGTACGTGCGAAGTGTCGGAGGCCTCGTAGCTCTGCTCTCCTCAAGATGTTGTCCTCTTCGTCACCCGGCCGCCCCGGGAAGACAGACCTCGTGGCGAGAGGTTAAGTATATAATTGCAAATATTTCAGCAACTATTGCCGGTAAAAATCGGCAAGTTGCACCGCTGGCTAGAGGGCGCTGAGGCGCACACGACGACTTTTTCAAATCCCACGCGTCTCAAAAGATGTGGACGCAGTGGGCGAAAAACTGGTGATTTTTTAGCACTTGCACGTGTCACTTTCACTTTTCACAGAATAACTTCCTGGATACTGCACCGATTTTCACACAGGTTTCACCAACGTGTCGGGCGCGTCGAGGCGCAACTTTTGATGTATAGCACTTGACTGTGCGCCTTGGATTTACCACTTTTTATAATTTTTTAGTGAGGAGCGCACGTGTTTTTGCTCTGTACTCTACGGCGGTCGGAGCCAGAATCCCATTTAAAGTTAGGTTAGGTTAGGTTAGGTTAGGTTAGGTTAGGTTAGGTTAGGTTAGGTTAGGTTAGGTTAGGTTAGGTTAGGTTTTACATTTGCGACTCCCGCCATGGCTCGACGCATAAATGAATGGAGAGTGATTGTGAATACGGAGACACTGTCGGACCATCGCTATGTCAGGTTCAAGGTTTCCTCTCCTCAGGTGACGAACAACACCCCGTCGCCTAGGAGAGTCAGAGCACAATTTCCCAGATGGACGCTCACTCGAATTGATAGGGAGCTAGCAGAGGAAGCGGCTATTGTTGCAAGCTGGTGTCCTACCCCGGAGGGGGAAAGAAACGTCGATGAGATGGCCATCTCTTTTCGTAGCGATCTTACGGCCATATGCGACACAGCTATGCCCCGCAGCAGATGTCCCAGATCTGGCAGGACACAAGTTTACTGGTGGTCGACTGAAATCGCTGCACTTCGATCCAACTGCAACGCTGCCCGAAGAGCGCATAAAAGATGTCGTCGTCGTCGTCTACACACGGATGAAGAGGAGGAGCTGCTGCATAGAGCTTATAAAGATGCAAAAGCGCAGCTTGCATTGGCTATCAGTCGTGCTAGGGAGGAATCCTGGAATGAGCTCCTGGAGGGTTTAGACCGGGATCCCTGGGGGCGCCCATACAAGATGGTCCGTAATAAACTGCGCCCTCCTGCTCCACCTATCACGGAGACAATGGAGCCACAGCTCCTTCAGACAGTCGTCGCGGGTTTGTTCCCAAGTCCCGGGGAGTTTCGACCTCCTGCGATGGTTCCGCCCATCCACGAAGTTATTGACGTCACGGAGATTCCACTCGTATCTAATGATGAAATTGAGTTTGCGACGGATCGCCTTAAGGCGAAAAAGAAAGCCCCAGGTCCGGATGGTGTTCCGGGTCGCGTATTGGAGATCGCTCTTAAACACCTTAAAGAGCGCCTGTGCGAGGTTTTCAACGCTTGTTTGCGGGCCGGTAAATTTCCAACCACCTGGAAGGAAGGTCGTCTGTGCTTGTTGAGAAAGGAAGGCAGACCACTCGATTCTCCCTCGGCGTACCGGCCTATAGTCCTGCTAGATGAGGCGGCCAAGTTCTGTGAGCGTATTCTCGCTGCGCGCATCATAGAGCATCTACGAGAAGTAGGTCCAGACCTTGCGGAGCAACAGTACGGTTTTCGCTCCAACCGCTCTACGGTCGACGCAATTTTAGAGCTCAAGCGGCTTGCGATGGAGGCAATAGACCAGGGGGAATATCTAGTGGCGGTGTCTTTAGACATCGCCAATGCTTTCAATTCTCTGCCATTTGAATGCATCATAGAGGCACTGAGATATCATCGTGTCCCCCTGTATATCAGGCGAGTGATAGAGGACTATCTTCGGGGTAGGCAGGTTCTATTTGTGGCCAGCAACGGGGAACTTATGACTCATCAGGTTGAGTGCGGGGTTCCACAGGGA
The DNA here is from genome assembly GCA_950108535.1 of Agriphila straminella. Taxonomy (NCBI): domain Eukaryota; kingdom Metazoa; phylum Arthropoda; class Insecta; order Lepidoptera; family Crambidae; genus Agriphila; species Agriphila straminella. Next base: position 20,179,292 of record OX467309.1, read on the forward strand.
TCGGTTTTAGGCCCCTTGTTGTGGAACCTCGGCTACAACTGGGTCTTGCGAGGGGCTCTTCTGCGTAGGACGAATTTAATCTGCTACGCGGATGACACACTTGTGACCGCTAGAGGTCGTACATTTGAAGAGGCTGCACGTCTTGCCACGGTGAGCACTACGCTCGCCATCGATCGGATACGTCTTTTAGGGCTCAGGGTCGCTCTTGAAAAAACGGAAGCTATTGCTTTTCACGGCCCCAGACGAAAACCGCCTGACAACTCTTACATCTTAGTTGAAGGCGTGAGAATACCAATCAACCCCTTTATAAAATATTTGGGGCTTTTCATAGACGGACGATGGACCTTCAGGGAGCATTTTAAGCGGCTAGGTCCCCGGCTCACGGGTGCGGCGGCTGCCTTGAGCCGTCTTTTACCAAATGTGGGTGGTCCGAGTGGAACGTGCCGACGCCTTTTTGCTGGTGTCGTTAGATCCATGGCGCTTTATGGAGCGCCTGTATGGGTAGATGCACTAACCCCTCAGAATCGAGCCCTGCTGCGCCAACCGCAGCGCATATTAGCTACAAGGGCAATTAGGGGGTATCGTACGGTGTCGGGGGACGCTGCCTGCGTTCTGGCGGGAACTCCTCCGTGGGACAAGGAAGCCGAGGTCCTAGCGGAAGTATACCGCTATAAGACCGAGCAGAGAGAATTGGGAAATCGCCTTGCAATTGAGGAGATCGACAGAGTGCGCGAACTTGCGCAGGAAGAGGTTTTGCGCGGCTGGTCAGACAACTTGGCCGTAGCTAGATATGGCACACGCACCATTGACGCGATACGCCCCGTTCTTCAAGAATGGGTAACACGACGGCACGGGTCGCTTACTTTCCATTTGGTACAAATCTTAACTGGGCATGGCTGCTTTGGGGATTATTTGCACCAGATTGCTCGTAGAGAGGCCACCCCGGAATGTCATGAATGCGGCGCTGCTGAAGACTCGGCGCAGCACACCTTGGAGGTGTGTGCGGCCTGGAGCTCGCAACGTCGTACTCTTAGAGCCACAATTGGGAGGAACCTGGCACTGCTTTGTGTGATCGCTGCCATGCTGAGCAGTCCGAGGTCATGGGAGGCCATGGTCACCTTTAGTGAGGAAGTGATGTCGCTGAAGGAGGCCGCAGAACGGGAACGCGAAGCAAGCGCTGAAGCGGACCCAATTCGACGCAGACGAACTGGGAGAAGGCAACGTCTGTTTGCCAACCGTCTCCCCAGCTAACAGGCCGGCGGGCGGGGGTAGGGTGAACCCTCGCTCGCTTCTCAGGCCTCGTATCGATTGCGGAGATGTCTATATGTGTCCAGACATCTCCCCAAAATCCGACGAAGCCCGGAATAGCCGGGGCTGAAACAGGGCGGTGTGGTTGTTTCCCATAAAGGATCCCATGCCGTTTTTTCCTGTCTGAGAGGCACATCAGGGAGTTTTAGTGGGTATGCCCGTTGCCACTAACCCGGCGGGAGAGTCCCACATAACCCCACTGTGCCACCCCCACGGTGGGGGCATGCGTAAAGCATTTCTTCCTGTACCAAAAAAAAAAAAAAAAAGGTTAGGTTAGGTTAGGTTAGGTTGGGGTGCTAGGCCAGACAACCTCCTCGTGGTGCACCCTGGGCGTCACCGCTCTGTTGCGGTGACGGCGAATAGTCTGGCGAGGTAGGGCCCGACCGGCGTCTTGGACGTTTCCGAGTAGCGGCGGTGCGGGTCGGAGAGTTGGGGGCCTTCTGTAGGTCCAGCAGTCCCTTTTGGACGTAGTGTTGGGAACGCCGTAACCTCGTACGTGGTGCGGGGCCGGAGGCCGCCACTTCAAGTGGGGGCTGCGTGGAAGGATACCACTATAAAAAACCAAAGGGGAGCCTATCCCCCTCTAATGGTAGGCCCAATAACCAATGACATGGACAAGTGTAAAAAGTTAATACCCCAGGAAGGTACCAGCTGCTCCGCAGCTGGAGAATCCTTCCCGAGCACCTCGGTGCTCGGCAGCCCCTCGTATTCTGGGGGGGGCAACAACTGTCTGTCGGACAATGCGCTGGGTCCGGGTAAAAACTGCGCCGGAAGTAAGGCACGAGACCGGTCTCGTTCGTCCGTGTCGAAGAAGACTCTTTTAGATGATGGTGGGCCTAGCTCAGGCGGATCGTATTACGCTGCAAGCAGCAAAACCAAAAAACCTGTAATTGTGTTAGAGAGAGTAGGAAGTGTGGAGAGTATGCTATCGGGCTCCGATTGCACACTTACAGAGACGAGCAATGTGAGTGATTTTCGTGAGCCCTTGTCGCTAAGAAGTAGGACTCATAAGCGTCCACGCTCTCATGATGCCAATAGTTCCGGTTCGGAACTATCGGATAGCCAGTCGATAAGATCGAGTTCATCTTGTTCGAAACTGTCACGGCGGGGAAGGGGACGTCCCCCGACCACTGGCCACTGTATCGGTCTTGCCAAGGCTGTGAATGAATACAAATCGGCAAGAAGAGAAGAACTGCTGCTTCAAGCAGAGGAAGAGACGTTTGCAATGACGCAGGCTGCAAGGGTAAATAGAGCCCGACGCGCATTGGAGAGAGGCAATCCAATGAATACAGAAGACGACGAAAAATCCGATGCGATTCTCCGGGAACAAGCTAAGGAAGAATGCGCGATAATTCTCCATGTCGCAGAACACTCTAGAAATCTAAAGGGTACGTTCCAACGGTCACTTAAAGAGTCAGTGAACTCGCTCAAAGAAGTGGTAAACATCCTGGGCAAGCGTACCATAAATGAGGAAACCACCAAGCTTCAAGCTGAAAATGCGCGCCTGAGGGCCGAGGTGGAACAACTTAAAAAAGCGATGGCTGAGCTGCGAGTAGAAATGCATAGTTACTCAGTGCAGAGATCTATGCCCGCTCCATGCGAAACACCGATGGAAACGTCGGCACCAGCAATCGATCAAGACCTAATGAGGGAGGTCATGATACAGGTGGGCACCATGGTGTCTACTAGACTAGAGTCGCTAGAGGCACGCCTTCCTCCTCAGGAACGGCTTCGTCCGCCATTGGCAGCGGACAGGAAAAATAAGGCATCCCCTACAACTCAATTGCCTGTTCAAGAGCCTGAACTACCGGCACCCCCGGTTCCGGCACCACGAACAGAGAGTGGGAAAAAGAAAGGCAAAGGGAAAGGCAAAAAGACGACTCCACAGCCGGTCTCTGAGCCGCAATCTGGTTCTGCACCTGCGTCGCAACCCAAACCAAAGCCTGCGCCACGTTCAGGGAGTGCAAAGAAGACGGTGCCTTCACAGAAAGATTTATCGACACCAGGACCCTCCACCAATCAGCCTGTAGAGGAGGAGGGCTGGGAACAAGTCACAAATCGAAAAGCAAAAAATAAAGTAAATAAGAAGGAAGCAGCTAAGAAACAGGAACAAGCTGCAAAGATCAAGAAAAAGAAGAAAAAGAAGGACAAGCTGCGACCACCACGTACAACAGCGGTGGTCATTACTTTAGACAAAGAGGCACAAGACCAAGGCCTATCATATGCTGACGTCATTGGAAGGGCGAGGCGAAGCATAGCGTTGGAAGACCTAGAAATAGCCGGAGTCAAAGTTAAAATGACTCTCACTGGGGCCCGCGCAATAGAAATACCAGGTTCTGACTCTGGTGATAAGGCAGATCGCTTAGCTGAAAAACTAAAAGATATTCTCCCAGAGGGTGTTAAAGTTACAAGGCCGGTAAAATGCGCGGACCTTCGTTTATCTGGATTGGATGATTCCATCTCACAAGATGATATTGTAACTGCAGTTTCTTCGAAGGGGGGGTGCCTGAAAGATGCTGTAAAGGTGGGGGCAATCCGTAGTGGACCGGGAGGAATGGGGACTGTTTCTGTACAGTGTCCGGTCAACGCCGCTAGAGTAATCGTTGGAGAAGGTAGACTTCTCATAGGGTGGAGCTCTGTCTCTGTCCGTGCACTAGAGCCACGACCGCTCATGTGCTTCCGCTGCTTGGAGTTGGGTCACACTAAGCAGCAGTGCAATGCCCAGATAGACCGCAGCAACTTGTGCCTTCGCTGCGGTAAGGCTGGTCATAAGGTAGCACAATGCACCGACAAGCCGCACTGTCCAATCTGTGCGAATCTTAAACGGCCTGCGGACCATAGCATGGGGACCAAAAAATGTGCCCCACCAACGAAAAGGCACAAGGTAGCCGGAGGGACCCCGGCCACCACCAATCGAGTAGAGCGGCCTAGTCCGCCAGAGGCAATGGAAACCACCAATGGATAGTGGCCCTCTTCTATTCCTCCAAGCGAATGTAAACCACTGCGCCAGATCACAAGATCTTTTTGCACAAGCAATGGCGGAGGGTTCTATAGATGTGGCAGTAGCATCGGAGCCGTATTACATCTCACCTCAACCAAACTGGGCTGGGGATATAAATGGTGTCGTTGCAGTCTGCACTCCAGCTTGTGCTCCTCCTTTTCAGGTTATAGAAAGAGGCGCAGGGTTTGTTGTAGTAAAAATAAGAGATTTCGTAGTGATCGGGGGTTATTTTTCACCTAACCTAGGAGTGGCTGAGCTTGAAGTCTACCTCGATACGCTTAGTCCAGTGTTGAGAAGATTAAGTCCAAATCCTGTACTCATAATGGGGGATCTTAACTGTAAATCGTCAGCCTGGAATTCTCCTGTCACTAAACCTAAGGGCACTGTTCTGGCAGACTGGGTCGGGACGTCAGGGCTCGTTGTTTGTAATAGGGGCTCAGTTTATACTTGCGTCAGGAGGAATGGAGGGTCCATCGTGGATGTGACGTTTGCGACTCCATCCATGGCCCGGCGCATTCAAGACTGGCGCGTTATAGTAAATACGGAGACGTTGTCGGACCACCGATATATAAAGTTTAAAATCTCCTCCCATCAGGTGACAAACAACACCCGTTCATCTAGAGCAGCTGGTAGAGCGCAATTTCCAAGGTGGACTCTCACTCGACTGGATAAACAGCTGGCAGAAGAAGCAGCTATGGTAGCATGCTGGAACCCCACTCCAATGGGTGATAGAAGTGCAGACGAATTGGCAGTCTCTATCCGCGAAGATCTTACATCTATCTGTGACACGGGCATGCCCCGCAGCAGAGGTCTCCCGAAAACCAGGCAACAGGTTTATTGGTGGACGCCAGAAATTGCTGCTCTCCGATACACCTGTAACGATGCCCGACGAGCGCACAAGCGATGTCGCCGACGACGCCGACACACTGACGAAGAGGAAGAAATATCCTATAGGGCTTACAAGGAAGCAAAAATTAATCTTCAACTAGCCATCAACCGCGCTAGAGATGAATCATGGAACGGTTTTGTTGGGACACTAGATCAAGACCCATGGGGGCGCCCATATAAGATGGTACGCAATAAGTTGCGCCCCTATGCTCCTCCTATCACAGAGACTATGGAGCCGCAGCTCCTGCAGACGGTTGTTGCGGGACTATTTCCGAACCCCGGAGAATTCAGACCTCCAGTGATGGTACCACCAACTGCCCACGGGTTTGAGACGGAAGTCCCCATGGTCACAGATGGAGAGATGGAAGTTGCGACAGATCGCCTTAAAGCTAAGAAGAAAGCCCCCGGCCCAGATGGTGTTCCAGGCCGCGTGCTGGAGGTAGCTCTAAAACATCTCTAAGAGCGCCTCCGTGCCGTTTTTGACGCTTGCCTGCTGGCGGGAAAATTTCCAGCGATCTGGAAGGAAGGTCGTCTTTGTTTGCTGCGGAAAGAAGGTCGTCCTGCAAATTCACCCTCCGCATATAGGCCGATAGTTTTGCTGGATGAAGTGGCTAAATTCTTTGAGCGTATACTTGCAGCTCGTATCATTCAGCACCTGAGAGAAATGGGTCCAGATCTGTCGGAGCAACAATATGGTTTCCGTACAAACCGCTCCACAGTCGATGCGCTCCTAGAACTAAAGAGGCTTGCAACAGAGGCGATAAACCGAAGGGAGAGCTTGGTAGCGGTATCATTGGATATTGCCAACGCCTTTAATACTCTTCCATTTCCGTGCATTCTTGAGGCGCTGAAATTCCACCAGTTGCCTCTGTACTTACAACGGTTAATTAAAGATTATCTCACTGGAAGGCGTGTCCTCTTCGTCAATAGTGCCGGACAGTTGATAACTCATGACGTGGAGTGCGGGGTTCCACAGGGATCTGTCCTTGGTCCCTTACTGTGGAACCTCGGTTATAATTGGGTCCTGCGAGGAGTTCTCTTGCCCCGGATGAACGTGATCTGCTATGCAGATGATACACTCATCGCGGCCCGGGGCAAGAATTTCGAAGAAGCAGCACGTCTGGCTACGGTCGGCTCAACCCTTGTAGTTGGGCGTATTCGACTGCTAGGTCTTAGAGTGGCTTTGGAGAAGACAGAGGCTATAGCCTTTCATGGCCTACGGCACAAACCACCGGGCGATGCTCAAATCCTCATCGACGGTGCGAGAGTGCCAATAAAGCCCAGCATCAAATATCTGGGATTAATCCTGGACAGCCGATGGTCATTTGCAGAGCACTTCAAACGGTTGGCTCCACGGCTGACCAGTGCGGCGGCGGCTTTGAGTCGACTTTTGCCCAACGTTGGTGGGCCGAGTGTAACGTGTCGTCGCCTTTTTGCAGGTGTCGTGAAATCGATGGCCCTATATGGGGCACCCGTATGGGTAGACGCTCTCACCCCTGAAAATCGTGCATGTCTGCGACAACCACAACGCATCTTGGCAACAAGGGCGATAAGAGGGTATAGGACGGTGTCAGGTGATGCGGCCTGCGTTTTAGCGGGTACACCGCCATGGGAGAGAGAGGCAGAAGTCCTTTCAGAAACTTACCGCTTCAGGGCAGAGGCTAGGGAGCGAGGGGAACGACCCGCGCCTGAGGAAGTCCGCAGAGCGCAAGAAATTTCGCGCAATGAAATATTACAGAGGTGGTCGGAGGACCTGGAAACTGCTAGGTACGGGACACGAACGACAGATGCAATACGACCTGTTCTAAACGAATGGATAACTCGGAGACATGGGTCGCTAACTTACCATCTGGTGCAGATACTCACCGGACATGGCTGTTTCGGTGGCTATCTGCACCGAATTCAAAGAGAGGCGACTCCGCAATGCCACGAGTGCGGTGCTGTTGAAGACTCGGCGCAGCACACCTTAGAGGTGTGCGCAGCCTGGAGCTCGCAGCGCCGTGCCCTTACGGCCGTGGTGGGTGGGGACCTGACACTGCCCAGCGTGATCATCGCCATGCTGGGCAGTGAGAGGTCGTGGGAGGCCGTGGCTTCCTTCTGCGAAGACATTATGACGCAGAAGGAGGCTGCAGAGCGGGACCGTGAAAACGACACACAAGCGGACCCGCTTCGACAAAGAAGACTGGGGAGGAGGCGACGGCAGTTCGCGCGTCGTTTTCCCGTGTAACACAGGCCGGTGGGTGGGGGTAGGGTGAACCCCTGCCTGCCTTTGGTGGCCTCGTAGAGATTGAGGAGACGCCCATGTGTGCTCGGGCGTCTCCTCGTCGGCGAAGTAGCCCGGATTTGCCGGGGCCGAGCAGGGCAGCGTGGTAGAATCTCAATAAGGAGCCCATGCTGTTTTATCCCTGGTTGAGAGGCACACCGAGGGGTTTAGTGGGTATGCCCGTTGCCACTAACCCGGCGGGCGAGTCCCACATAACCCCACCGTGTCGCCCCGCGGTGGGGTAAGCGTAACGCATTCCCCTCGTAAAAAAAAAAAAAAAAAAAGGTTAGGTTAGGTTAGGTTAGGTTAGGTTTTTTTTTTTTTTTTTTTTTTTTTAAATAAAACTTCAATCTACAGACACTTGGTCCATACCTTTTTTGTGTTGACTTTATTTTTTTGTTATTGTTATAAACTTACAATTAATTTGCTCCGCGCTGAGCTCGTTAACATAGATTAAATCTAAATTAAAGACTATTCTATCATTAAAAATAGTATAAATGCTCTTTTTTTTTTTTTTTTTTTTTTTTTTTTTTTTTTTTATATATTATTATGATATTACTTTTTTTTATTAGTTTATGATGTCATGCTCTTTTTTTTTTTTTTTTTTTTTTTTTTTTTTTTTTTTTTGTGTTAATTTCGTCTTATGATTATTACATTATTGCATTCGTTAGTGCTAGTTTTTTTTTTTTTTGTATTGTTAGTATAATTGTCTTATTGTTAATGTTATTAATATTATTTAACGTTATGGGTTAGTATGTTTTGTTGGTTTACTTATTCTTAAAAGTTCTCTTGTCTTTCGGAAAGCTGCACCGAAATGTGGCGTGTTCCCTTCTCATTTTGTTTGTCATTTATGTTTTTGTGTTTCTTGGCGCCTTGCCAATGTCTCTTAGACTTTTAAGCATTTGGTCCCTGATGTTATTGTCACCGCGTCTTATCGCCATTTTGAGGTTGTAGTCCCTTATTTTTGCCGTCTTCGCATTTTCCGCACGTTGAATCAATCAGACGAGCCGTTGCATCGTCTTTTGTGCAGTCTGTATAATAGACGCAGGATTCTGTGTGTCTGGAAATTGCGACGACGGCATGGGGGACGCTTTCGAGGAGGTGGGATTTTCGGGGAGTTGTACGTACAATAACCACTGTCTCGTATGTTAATCCTTGTGCTTCGTGTATGGTAAGGGTTCGTGATCCCGATTGTTCACCGTATCCCTGGCTGATAAGAAGTGCCTTTTCAGCCTGGGTGTGGACGAGGTATAGGGTACTGTCCATTTTCGGGATCGCCGCGCCCGTGTACCTTTTCAGCGACAAGGATTTGACGAGAGATTTTGCCGAGTATATACCACTGTATATTTCGCTGAGGGCATACGCTACGTCTTGTGGGTTTCTGTACGTACAAAGGAGCTCCTTTGTGATGTTTGTCACCAGATTTGGTCTGTTGTATAGGAGTGGGAAGAGGTTATTCCTGTCAATGTAGGGTAGCTGATTATTATCCCCTATGAGTAGGGCTTCGCTGGCTTTGGCGAGTTGGATTGCCATAACTATGGACCCGAAGTGGTTCATGAGGGCTTCGTCCACCATAAGGCGTGTGCACGTTTCGCCCTCATTCATACCGTTTACCAGTAAGGATGCCATAGTTCTTACTCGTCTTTTGGCTCTGTGGCCTATCCGAGGTTCCAGCTTTTCCCTGAGGTCTTTGGCGGCTTCCGTGGTTGTGGTCACTATGACGTCATTGTCTGTGTCTATCTGAGACATCACCCATGTCGTCTTTCCGCATCCTGGGACTCCGTTGACCCATGTAATACTGGGTTTCGTCCAGTGCACCGGGTTTCCGCTTTCGTTCAGGTCACCTGCTACAGCTTGCGCCATGTCAAGTATCCTGTCATCTAGCATTACCTTGGTGCACTTGGCGACTACCAATATTGGGTCGTTGGGGGGTGCTTGAAAGATGATGTTGCCCTGATTCTCCGACCTTTCCTCGTCTTTGGGCACGAACCCACATGTCCCACTGTATGCTGCCATGTACGATCCCGACATGCTGCCCTTAAGGACTTGTGCTTTGTCGTTATCGTAAATGGCTGCCTCAGCCTCGTCCAGTTTGATTCGTAGCAGTTCCTGAGTGTTCCAGCGGTAAGTCTGCAGGATGGATTCGCAGATATCTGTACTTACTTGGCGTGTAGCCTTGGTAACTGCCACAAATTCCAGGAACGCGTTTACCATGTGGTCCTGTGGCCCGTTGGCCGGTCTCAGTTTCGGAGGTTTTACTTGTCCCATATCGGCTCTTGTGCGGGGACGTTGGGGTGACTCAGACTTGTGACGTGGGGTCTCCTTGGTGAACTCTTCCACTGCCTTCTCCATCGACAGGGCTCTTCTCATGTTACGTAGTTTTTTGTTAATTACATTCGGGATTGCCTGGAATGCCTTACTGAGGGTTGCTGTGACCGAAGACAGTCTGCGTCTTTGGTCGCCTATGTCGTGTGACGTCTGCGTTGCCTGGCTTTTCTCTTGTTGCACCCGTTGTTGTAGGCGTTCGGAACCACTTATGTTAGGGTTCACAATCGGGTGGTCCCAGCAGTCAGTGGGGACTTGTGTGGTTCCATGTTCGCTCGCTTGGGCCGCAAGGAAGCTTAGGTTCTGTCCTCTGTCCTCGTATACCACGATTTCGTGGTGCTTTGAGGCCAGAAGAGCTCCTTCATAGTCCTTGGTTTCGCCTGTGATGTACTCCACGACCATGGCGTCCACACTGATCTTCTTAGGGGGTCCCGGTGGGTCTCGGTTTCCTATTTTGGCTAATGCTGCGCTCATTCGTTCAAATTCCGTGGTGCCGTAGACATCTTCAGTGTAGAATAGCACGATAGTTTTGTTATTCTTCCTTACTATTCTACACTCGTGATTTTCTATCGACACCGTCGGTAACTCGTTGAACACTTTGCGCCGCATGGTGATCTTTCGAGTGCTGCCATTGAGTAGGGCTCCGAGTCCCGGGGAGATGGTTACCCTCTTTTTTGCCTTGGCGTTGCAGAAAGCTATTCCTAGACGTTCGGTGTTATTGTCCATGAATAACGCGACACCTCTGAGCCTTATTCCTGGGCATCCCGTTTCCGCTGTTGTGAGTATGTCTGTAATGATTGGTGTCGGTATGTTCAGTTTTGTTAGGTTTGGGTTGTGTGTTGATTGTGTGTGTTGTGTTTGTGTGTGTTGAGTTTGTGTGTTATCGGTAGGCGGTGCGCTGAGTGTGCTGTTTCGTCGTGACACTGTCTCCGCTACCACTTCAATGAACTTCAGGAGCTCAGGCCTCGAGTCCTTGCACTCCATTAATTTATGAAGGTTGTCAACCGTCAGGTCCATGTTGATTTGAGATGTTAGGTTATGTCTTGCCGACTGGAAGCGTGGGCATTCGAGCAGCACATGCCATACCGACTCGCTTATTGCGGGGTCGCACTCGCATCCCGGACTGCTTCTTAGGTGGAACCTGTGAAGGTATTCCCCAAATTTTGGTTAGGTTAGGTTAGGTTAGGTTAGGTTAGGTTAGGTTAGGTTAGCGCATTTCGTGTTTCGGGATTAGATGACTCGGTCGAGGCAGCCGATATTCAGGTGGCTGTAGCTGAGCAAGGTGGCTGTAATAGAGACAGTGTTATAGTCGGAGAAGTGCGGAAAAATCGACTTGGATTAGGGTCTGCACTAGTGAGGTGCCCGGTGGTTGCGGCTATTAAGCTATCTGAGGGTGGAAACAAAAGGTTGTTAGTCGGATGGGTTTCGGCGGGAATCGAACTACTGCCAGAGAGGAAGATGCGCTGCTTTAAATGCTTTGAGGCAGGACATGTCAAGTCATTGTGCACAGGCGTTGATCGCAGTGAACTTTGTTTTAGGTGCGGCACACCTGGCCATAAGGCCAAAGATTGTGATAGGGCGCTGCGCTGCGTGGTGTGCGCTGCGCACAAAATTAAAGCAGACCACATGCTGGGGGGAATATCCTGCAACCCCCCCAAGCAGAAGAAGTCCAAAAAGTCGACCACCCAGCAGGCGTCTACCCAGCAGGAAGGCGAAGAGGGTATGGAGACAGCCGATTCTGTTGGCGGAGAGGCAGCGGGCTCTGAGCGGGCGGATGGCTCGAATGAGTCGCAGTTGAGGGGACCGGGCTACAGAAGCGGGGAACTTCCGTAGCCCACTCCAGGGTCTCCGTGGTGGAAGGGCGTGCCTTGTGTTCCGGCGCGCCTCACCGATTGGGGGAGCTTCTGAGCTCCCAATAATTGTTGTTGGGTCCGCAAGGATGACCGGCGGCGGGCTGCGGAAGTAATACTAAAGTATCCCCGGGGTCCGTCGCACTAACGGCCGAGGAACACCCAGGGGGTTTTAGTGGAGTCACCACATAACCACCCTGCCTCCCCGGGCAGGGGGTATGCGAAGGCATTTCCCCCTGGACAAAAAAAAAAAAAAAAAAAAAAAAGAAAAAAAAAAAAAAAAAAAAAAAAAAGGTTAGGTTAGGTTAGGTTAGGTTAGGTTAGGTTAGGTTAGGTTAGGTTAGGTTGGGGTGCGTGCCAGACAACCTCCTCGTGGTGCACCCTGGGCGTCACCGCGGTGTTTGCGGTGACGGCGAATAGTCTGGCGAGGTGGGACCCGGCCGGCGTCTCGGACGTTTCTGAGCAGCGGCGGTGCGGGTCGGAGTTGTGGGGGCCTTTCGTAGGCCCAGTGGTCCTTTGGACGTGGTGATGGGAGCGCCGGAACCCCGTACGTGGTGCGGGACCGGAGGCCGCCACTGTTAGTGGGGGCTGCGTGGACGGACACCACTTTAAAAAAACCAAAGGGAGCCTGTCCCTTTTAAAAGAGGCAAGGAAGATGATGAACATGGACAATTGCAAAGAGAAGTTACCCCAGGAGGGTACCAGCTGCTCCGCAGCTGGAGAATCCCTCCCGGGCACCTCGGTGCCCGGCTGCCCCTCGTTCTCTGGGGGGGGCATCAATTGTTTACAGGACAACCCAGCGCTGGGTCCGTTAATAAACTGCGCTGCAACTGTCGGCCGTTCTGGGTCGGATGTGTCGGGGAAGTCGGAGGGTGTTTGCACCCGATCGAATTCTTCGTTGGGGAAACCTTGCTCGACGTTCCTGAAGGGTAATTCTGCGCCTTCAGACGATCCGAGCAAGGAGGGGAGGGTAAGGGTAGCGTTGGTCGAAAGTCTATCAGTCGGAGCTGTAAAAGAGGCTACCACTGCCCGTAAGCAAGAAGGAGCAAACCTTTTAGAAGGTGTGCAACCAATCGTTGTATTGAAGCGTCTGGAGCCAGTCTTTGACGCCCGATTGACGAATAACTTAACTCGGGATCCGAGTCCTGATGAAGAGCACATGGAAGACGAGCACTATTCAGATGCTGTAACGGAGGCCAGCAACAATAGTCGAAAACGACCTATCGAAGAGCTGATTTCAGATACTGACAGCGAGGTGACAGGAACGACCCCAAAATCTCAAAAGAGCCAGAGAGGTCGCGGTCGACCTCCTACTACTGGGAAATATATCGGTGTAGGAAAGGCGAGAGAGGAACATCGCCGACAGCAGCAAGCCGAGTCTGACGCCGAGTCCGTAGCGAGTTCTGTTAGATCTGTTAGGGGTGATACAATAAGGGAATTAAACACACACACATTGGAACACTCGCAGTCATCGCCGTCGCAGTTTTTAGTCGATGATAGGCAGCCGGAGTTCAGTTCGTCTGATCCTGCAAGGAATAAAGCTTTTGAAGGCATCGAGACCATACTAAAGGTGGCCAAAGCGAGCAAAAACCTTAAGGGCACTCACGTAAGAGCCTTGAAGGATGCCTCTGAGATGCTTAAACAGTCCATCGAAAGTCTGTCGGCCCGTACGACTTCCGACGAAGTACGGCGATTGCAAGCTGATAACGATCGTCTTAGCCATCAGGTCGAACTTATGAGAAATGAAATGGCAGCCTGGCGTAAGTCCATTTTTGAGAGGTCACATCCGCAGTCTTCAGGCGGGATCAATATTGAAGGAAACTTGGTTGAGGAATTAACACGTGCTATTATGATTCAAGTTGGAACCATGGTCAACGCACGTTTTGAAGGCCTGGAGGAAAGACTTCTTCCGTCTGTCAATCGACGGCCTGCATTAGCAGGTAACAAAAACAAGAAGGAAGCTGAAACTTACGCAAGTAAAACATCTGCTGCTCCACCAGCGGAGACGCAAACGAAACCCGCTGATGCTTCTACGACTCGTCAAGCACAAGCGGAAATCAGTCAGCCTTCCAATTCACACACACAAGGCGATGATGAAGGCTGGAAAGAACAAACCAGCAAAAAGAAGAGACGTGCAGCGCGTAAAAAGAATGAAGAGCCTAGCGAACCTGCACCAGTGTCAATGCCGCCTTCCAAGGCTCCTTCGTCGTTGGCACAAAAGAAGCCGTCGACAAAATCAACGTCTGATACGGCAAATAAACCTGCGTCTGCTAAAATTACTCCACCCGGTTCGGGCAAAAAAGCAGCGCAAAAGAAGACTAAATTGACTGCCCCGAAATCAACGGTGGTAGTCGTGACTATTCAGCCAGACACTGCTGAAAAGGGAACCACTTATGCCGATATTATCGGGAAAGCTAGGAAAGAAGTCGACTTACCGGCTCTAGGAATTTTGGGCCTCAAAATAAAGCAAGCTGCAACTGGGGCACGAGTCATGGAGATTCCGGGCACTAGTAGCGGTGAGAAGGCGGATCTCTTAGCCGATAAACTGCGTACGGTTTTAGCTGGCTTGGCAACCGTAGCCCGCCCGACTAAATGCGCAGATCTTAGGATCTCGGGGCTTGATGACTCTATCGAAAAGGAGGAAGTTGCATCGATTGTGGCCGCTAAGGGCAAATGTGCAATTGATCAAGTGAAGGTGGGTATGATCCGACCCGGTCCCGGTGGCACAGGATCGGTTTTGGTACGGTGTCCTGTGACGGCTGCTAAAGTGCTAGTTGAATCGGGTCGATTGCTGATTGGGTGGAGCTCGGCCCAAGTGAAAATTTTGGAACCCTTACCAATGAGGTGTTACAAATGTATGGGCACTGGACACACTCGTCCTAGGTGCCCAGTTTCGACAGACAGGAGCCTGATATGCTTCCGCTGTGGAGTGGAAGGCCACAAGGCGACAAGCTGTTCGGCTAAAACGCCAAAATGTGCTGTATGCTCTGATGCTGGCCGCCCTGCCACACATATGATGTGCGGCAGAAAGTGCACACCGCCGACTGCGAAAGGGAAGAGGGCCCCTTTGACCCAGGCCCCACCTTCCCAACAAGAGACGACTCAGGAAATCGAAATGCTCAATGTCTAGAAGTCCCATAAATATTCTCCAAGGAAATCTAAACCACTGCGTTGCTTCACAAAACATATTTATGCAGCATATGGCTGAGTGGGATATCCAAGTTGGGGTTGTTGCCGAGCCGTATAGAACTCCCACCGGACACACATGGACTGGGGATACACAGAATACGGTAGCTATTCATGTCCGAGGTGGTGCCAACTCGCCACCACTCTTGACTAAGGAAAGAGGTCCCGGCTATGTTGCGGCTACATATGGAGGATTAGTTTTTGTTGGAATCTACTTCTCTCCAAACGACAGCAGAGCCAACTTGGAAAGATTCTTGGACACTCTAAGCGGCGTCGTTGGAAGAATGTCTTCAGTTCCTGTCATCGTCTTAGGAGATTTTAACGGGCATTCTCCCGCGTGGGGATCCCCTGATCTCGATGCTAAGGGTACTGTGGTGCAGGAATGGTTTGCAGCGACGGGCCTTTGTCTCATGAATAGGGGAAGGGTCAACACATGCGTTAGGCGGCAGGGAGGGTCAATAGTGGATTTAACGTTCGCTACCCCCGCCATAGCCTCCCGCATTCAGGAATGGAGGGTTATAGTAGATGCAGAGAGTCTTTCAGACCACAGGTACATCAGGTTCACCATATCTTCCACCAGTGGCCGAGATGCTCCAACACACCCTAGTCGGAATACGACCTCCTTCCCCAGATGGGCAACGAAACAATTGAACGTGGAAATGGTTAAGGAGGCCGCTATTGTTGCGGATTGGTGTTGTCCAGCACAAATCCGCGAACAAGGAGTGGATGAACAGGCTCAAAATCTTCGCAAAGCACTCACAGACATTTGTGACGCTGCCATGCCTCGGTCTAAGCGATTTTCGGGCAGTGGCCGAGTATATTGGTGGTCGCAAGAGATATCTGATCTTCGTGATGATTGCATAAGGTTACGACGTGAATACGCCCGTTGCCGTCGTCGCCGCCGTCACACCCAAGATGAGGAAGAAATCCGGTACAGAGAGTACAGGGAAGCTGCCGTGGCTCTCCAGCTTGCGGTTCATAGAGCTAGAGATGCTTCATGGAATGAGTTTGTGGGAGAACTTGATCGTGATCCATGGGGGCGTCCGTATCGCATGGTACGGAATAAAATGCACCAGCCGTCACCCTCAATAGGTACGTTTGAGCCGGAACTATTATCAAATATACTTACGGGACTTTTTCCAGACAGAATAGATCCGGGGCCACCTATTATGGTTCCAGAACAGCCGGAAAATGGACAACCTCTTTCGGCCGCCAATGACTTCCCTCCGATCTCGATGGAGGAAATCAAAAGCGCTCTTGATCGTCTCAAAACGTGGCGCAAAGCACCAGGACCTGACGGAGTTCCAGGAAAGCTTATACCCCTCATTATTGAGCATTTAGGGGTCAGACTTCTGGAACTTTATAATAAATGCTTGGAAACTGGACGTTTTCCGAACATCTGGAAAAACGGGAGGCTTTGCTTACTTCGAAAAGAGGGTCGTCCATCTGACTCTCCTTCCGCCTATCGTCCCATTGTTCTCTTGGATGAGGTGGGCAAACTCCTTGAGAGGATCCTGGCAGAACGAATTCTGGAACATCTCGAATCTGAAGGGCCAAATTTATCGGACAACCAGCATGGGTTTCGTCGGGGACGATCGACTATCGACGCCATCGATGATCTAAAGCAGTGGTCTGAGAGGGCAGTTCTAAGAGGGGAAAGCGTAATAGCGGTGTCTCTAGACATCGCCAATGCGTTTAACTCACTCCCCCTTTGCCGCATAATGGAAGCACTGCGTTACCACGGCATTCCGCTTTATCTAAGGAAAGTAGTTGAACAATATCTAGAAGATAGGAATGTCCTATACATCAACAGTGAAGGCAGAATGGTTTCAAGGGCAACACAATGCGGGGTTCCACAGGGTTCGGTTTTAGGACCACTCTTGTGGAACCTCGGCTATGACTGGATTCTACGCGGTACCCTTTTGCCGCGTATGAAACTTATTTGTTATGCAGACGATACGTTGGTGCTGGCAAGTGGAAATAATTTCCTAGATGCAAGACGCCGCGCGGCTGTGGGAACTGCTATGATTGTTGGCAGGATAAGGCTGCTTGGACTAGAGGTGGCCTTGCATAAAACGGAGGCAATCGTCTTTTATGGCCCTCGTGGCCGACCTCCAGCTAATGCACACTTGTTGGTCGAGGGACAAAGTATAAATATTGGCCCTCACATTAAATACTTAGGTCTAGTCTTGGATAGCCATTGGAAGTTTAACGAACATTTTCGACGACTAAATCCCAAACTAACAAAGACGGCAACATCATTAAGCAGGCTTCTCCCAAACTTGGGAGGCCCAAATTACAGCTGCCGAAAACTCTATGCAGGCGTTGTAAGAAGCATGGCGCTCTATGGTGCCCCAGTTTGGGAGAGCTCTCTTAATAGGGAAACAATAGCCCTTCTCAAGAAACCGCAGCGAATCGTAGCAATAAGAGCAGTAAGAGGCTACCGCACGGTCTCTGGTGCCGCTGCTTGTGCGCTTGCGGGGTTGCCTCCGTGGGAGCTGGAGGCATCTGTTCTCGCGGAGGTATATAGATGTCGTGCGGATGCAAGAAGCCGAAACGAACGTCCTGCTTTAGAAGAGCTTGTCCGAGTCAGACGACAGGCAGACGAGGTGGTATTGGAACGATGGTCACACCAACTACAATACGCGACATACGGGTTAAGAACGACTGACGCAATCTTCCCGGTTTTAGAAGACTGGAAGGAGCGTAATCACGGTGCTTTGAACTACCATCTGGTGCAGGTACTTACCGGACATGGTTGTTTCGGCAGGTACTTGCACAAGATAGCGAGGAGAGAACCAACTTCGAAATGTTGGGAGTGTGGGGCCGCAGAAGACACGGCGCAGCACACATTAGAGCTGTGCCCGGCCTGGGCCACACAACGTCGCGAGCTGAGAGCGACGATTGGGCAGGACCTCTCGCTTCCCAGCGTTGTCAAAGAAATGTTGGAATGCAGACGATCCTGGAATGCAGTAAGTGACTTTTGTGTCGGCGTAATGACGCAAAAAGAGGATTTGGAGCGCATCCGGGAAAGTGACCCTAATGCAGTCTTATGTAGAAGGAGGCGACCGGGTCGGAGAGGCCGCCGATTTGATCAGTCGTCTATAATTGACGATCAGAGAGGAAGGGGGGTTGGTTGGACTGGAAGGTATAGCTCCTCGTCTTCTCTCGGTAGCCAGCGGGGAATGGGTTTGGGAGGACCCACCCCTGCATTGCACAGGCTTCCGATGACTCAGGGTGTCCCAAGTGTCCCGGGACACCCTTTGTCGCCCCCGGGTTTCGGGGATGATGGTCGGGTCTGCATTGGGCGGACAATCACTGGCGGGGCCGCGGTAGTGTACGCAAGTGTTCCCGTGAATCCGCCAGGTTGCAATTCCTCCTCGGGCGATTTGTCGTCAGACGATGGCGAATCGTTCGATGAGGCTTTGTCGCCAAGGTGACGTGAAGGGACATCGTCAGGTTTTTAGTGGGTATGCCCCCCCTCCGGCCCCCCACCGAGCCCACTAGGGGCTGGGTGGCGGATCGGCTGGGTGGAAAGTGGTGCCGTCGCAAGCCAGCGGCGGCTTCCATGGTGAGCCCCACATACCCCCGGCATACTCCCGGTGCCGGGAAGTGCGTAATGCAGTTTCCTGACGTTAAAAAAAAAAAAAAAAAAAAAAAGGTTAGGTTAGGTTGGGGTGCGTGCCGGACAACCTCCTCGTGGTGCACCCTGGGCGCCACCGTTTTTGATACGGTGGCGGCGAATAGTCCGGCAGGTGTAGACGGCGCCAGTTCTGCCCTGGTGCTGTCTAACTCGTTACCCCGTACGTGGTGCGGGACCGAGGGCCGCCATCCCAATGGATGGGGGCCGAGAGGAAGACAACCTCAGAAAAAATTACCTGGCGGGGACCGCAAGAGGTCCTGTCTCGCTTTCTGCGGGTGTGGACGTGGTATCGGGAGCGCCGTAACCCCGTACGTGGTGCGGGGCCGGAGGCCGCCACTTCAAGTGGGGGCTGCGTGGACGGATACCACTATAAAAAACCAAGGGGAGCCTGACCCCTCAAGAAGAGGCTAAAAACCCATGAAGATGGCCAGTTATAAAAAGAAACTACCCCAGGAGGGTACCAGCTGCTCCGCGGCTGGAGAATCCCTCCCGGGCACTTCGGTGCTCGGCAGCCCCTCGTATTCTGGGGGGGGCAATAACTGCTCAATGGACAATTTAGCGCTGAGTCCGGGTATAAACTGCGCCGAACGGAAACCGATCGACCATCCCAGGTCGAATTTGCCGATTAAACCAAGTTTTAAATTTTTAAAGAAAGACGTGCCTGGCTCAAAAGTAGTTGAGCCGGCGAAGCCTAGCTCAGGCAGTTCCAAAGAGCCATCCTATTCCAAGGTGCAGTCGGGGTCGGAGGAAAATTCGGCTTCGGAAATGTTTTCTGCAGAGGAGGAGAGTGGGCTTCCTGCTGTGGAGAGACGGTCAAATTCTACTGTTGATGGAAAACGTCAGAAAAAGAGGAAACGTCCTCTAAGTTCAAACATCGTTTCGAGCCCCGTTGACGCAAATGGAGGGGTAAATGTGTCTGCGGGTGTTTCCAAAAGAAGTAAATCCGGTAACACTGGATCAGGGCGTGGTGCAGCGGTGGCAAGACGTGGCCGCCCACCAACCAGAAGTTTTCTTAGTCCTCAGGCTCTGAGAGCACTTGAAGGGCTCAAGATCAAGCTCGAGTCCAAGGCAAAGCTTAAAGCGATGGAGAAAGCTGATATTAAAAAGGTTACTGAAGCATATAACTTCGACGCAGACTTCGACTTCGACTTCGACTCGGATGTCGAAAATCCGAGGTATACGACAGGAAACGTTGAGACTTGGGTGTACAGCGGGACTGAGAGTGGTAGGTCAAGATCGCCCTCGACAACTGTTGCGCCACCTACTCAGAAGGAAGATAGTGCAGCGTTCCTCAGGGATCAAATGGCCGAGAATCTGCAATCTATTAAATCTGTGGCGGTTAACTCTAAGAACTTAAAGGGTACGAGCCAAAAGATATTGAAAAATGCTTCACGAGAAATTGGTGAAATATTTAGGAGCCTTACAGTCCAGTCTTCGCAGGAAGAGACGCGCAGGCTTCATGCTGAAAATCTTCGTCTCAGTAATGAGCTAGAAAAGATGCGGAAGGAACTCAATTCCCTTCGGAAGGCGTTCTCTGAACGCGAAAAGTCGTCTGCTGCTAAGGCGGCACCACCTGCATCCTCGTTGGACCCAGGCTTGGTGGAGGAGTTGAAGCGCATAATGTTTA